>APFE031132335.1:324982-381790 GCA_000404065.3 Pinus taeda
AAAAATTCACTTTTATAACTTTAGACACGCATCTAGAAGCAACAAGAAGTCACTAACATACCCTAAAAGCAAATTAAAAAACAAATTAAAAAAAAAATTAAAAAAAACACAAGTTAATGAGGAAACGTGGGTCGTACGGCCCTGAAATGTGCGGCCGGAAACGCATTTCACGACCGTATCAAACGCGTTTCCGCGTTTCGTAGCTGTTTTCGTATGGAAACGAACCTCTATACCACGTTTCCTACAACATAGGTTCCACGCCCACAAATGACTCTTGTGGTGCTTCACCCTCCAGACCCCAAACCCTAGGACTTGGAGTACCTTCCATGATACTCAAAAATCAACAACACGAAGATGACCAAGACCGACAATGTGATCACTTTCCTCACTAGAGTCTCACAGGTGAAGGATGAGATAACTGCCATTGGAGAGGCTGTTCCAAAGGAGCAGTTGGTTAGGATTTCCTTAGATGGGTTGAACAAGAAGTGGGATGGTTTCATCCATAGCTTGGTGGCTAGAGAGCACTTTCTTGATTGGAGGAGGATGTGGGACAATTTCATCCAAGAGGAGATCAGGAGGAGTGCAAAGGGGGGCAGCAAGAGTGGCGGGGGAGGTGAAGAGGAGAATGTTTCTCTTGCGGCAAAGGGAAAGAAGAAGAAGGCCAAGAAGGGGCCTTTTAGTGGAGCAAAGCAAGAGAAGGGGAAGCAGAAGGCTAAGGAGAAGGACATGAGCAAAGTGAAATGCTTTGCTTGTGGGAAGATGGGTCACTATGCTATTCAGTGTCCCAACAAGGGTAAGAAGAAATAGGGAGTTGCAGCTTCAGCTGAGGTGGATGATTTTGCGGTTACATTTGATATAGAGTGTGCTTTGGTGGTGAGCTTAGCCACTCATGTTATATCTTCCCATGCATGGTTCATTGACAGTGGAGCATCTTGCCATATGACTGGAGTGAGAGAGCACTTCACTAGCCTTTTAGAGGATGATATGGACTTGGAGGTTGTACTTGGAAACAACTCCAAAGTCAAAGCGACAAAAATGGGGACAATTTCATTTCAGAGGAAGTCATTACCTCCTTTGAAGGTGACAAATGTTCTTTATGTTCCAGGGTTGAAGAAGAGTTTGATATCAGTCTCTAGTTTGGAGGATAGGGGGTTTGAAGTATTGTTATGAAAGGAACAAGTGTTGATATATCCTAGAGGATCTAGTATCGAGTGTGCTCGTGTGATTAAAGCTCGTAGTGGGAGACTATACAGACTTATGTTTCAGCCTCTTAGGGTTATGGTAGCGCAGACTAGTAGCAGTGAGCTATGTGAGCTATGGCACAGGAGGATGGCCCACTTGCACCATGGAGCTTCCAGGATGTTGAGGGATATGGTTACAGGTTTGCCTGACTTCAACACAGAGCATTATGATGTGTGCAGGGGGTGTGCTTTGGGAAAGCACACCAAGTCACCTTTCATGACCAGTGACAACAGAGCTGCAAGTATCCTTGACTTGATTCATTTTGACGTATGTGGTCCTATGTCACATGTTTCATTGAGTGGATATGAGTACTATGTGACATTCATTGATGACCACTCCAGGAGGACCTAGATTTACTTCCTGAAGGCCAAGGATGAGGTCTTCCGGAGATTCCAAGAGTTTGAGACTCTTGTGGAGAACCAGATAGGGAGGCAAATCAGGGTGTTGAGATTAGACAATGGGGGCGAGTACACTTTTGCAGAGATGGGGGATTTTTGTGGGAGTGTTGGCATCAAGAGGGAGCTCATTGTGCCTAACAACCCTTAACAGAATGAGGTGGCAGAGAGGAAGAACATGACCATTGTGGGCGCAATTAGAGCAATGTTGCATGATTAGAGTTTACCTTTCTTCTTGTGGTCTAAGGCGTGTAACACTGCTGTTTATTTGCAGAACAAGAGCCCACATAGAGTCTTGTGGAGCAATACTCATGAGGAGGTGTTTACCGGCAAGAAGCCGGAAGTTGGGCATATCAAGATATTTGGGTTCCTTATGTATTCACATGTGCTTGAGGAGAAGAGGACGAAGTTGGAACCCAATACAAAGAGGGGTATCCTAGTGGGTTATAGTGAGACCAACAGAGCCTACCGTATATATCTTCCTGCACAGAGGAAGATTGTCTTGAGACAAGATGTGACATTTGAGGAGGAGAGGTCTTTGAGGAGGTCTCAGGAGGTTGATCAAGTAGAGCATCATGCTCCTCAATAGGGGGCCACACTAAAGATTTCAGGTGCATCAGGTGGTACATAAGGATTAGGAGGTTCACCTTCATCAGGGGTGACAGTTTCACCGAGTACAATTACGCTTGATTCAAGATCACTTGGTGTAGGCTCTTAAGGCACAATATCTTAGAGTCCATGATCTCCATTGGTTATAGTCGAGCCTTCCTTGCTAGGAGGGGAGGGACCAGTTGAGGATTTTCCCATACCACCACAGGAGACTACTACAGTGAAGAGGAAGCCGAGATGGCTTTGGGAGACCTTGAAGGAGGCTCTAGAGGTAGTGGGGTGACCCAAGTGGTCAGTGAGGGAGAGTAGACCACCAAAGAGGTTGGGTAGCCTTGTGGAGACAAAGTCAACTAGTTTTCAGGAGGCCGCTAGACAACAAATTTGGGGGGATGCCATGGTGGAGGAGTATGCCTCTATCATGAAGAATGATGTCTGGGAGGTAGTGCCACATCCTGAGGGGAAGTCAGTTGTGACTTCCAGGTGGCTCTACAAGATCAAACATGTTGCGGATGGCAGCGTTGACAAGTTCAAAGATCAATTTGTGGTGCAAGGGTTCCCACAGGTAGAGGGAGTTGACTATGAGGAGACCTTTGCATTGATTGCTCGTTATACTTCCATTAGAGCAGTGATATCTATAACAGTTGAGATGGGATGGAGGATTCAACGTATGGATGTGAAAACTGCCTTTCTCAATGGTGTTCTACAGGAGGAGGTTTACATTGAGCGGCTTGAGGGGTTTGAGTTGCATGGGAGGGAGTCTCTTGTATGTACGCTGAAGAAAGCCTTGTATGGAGTGATGCAGGCACCGAGGGCATGGTATGAGAGGATAGATGCCTACTTGCAACAGATGGGTTTCCAGAAGAGTGATGTAGATTTGAACTTATACTTTATCTTGGTAGGTGATGTTCCACTCAAATGGTACTGTATGTGGATAAATTATTTATTACAGGGGAGGACAGACTCATCCAGCATTGCAAGAGATATCTTGCTTTAGAGTTTGATATGACTGATATGGCGCTGGTGTATTACTTTCTGGGGTTGGAGGTTGGCAAGAGGATGGGCATATCTTTGTGGGCCAGGGTAGGTATGCAAGAGATATCTTGAGGAGATTCCGTATGGATGGTTGCAGGCCTATGGCTACTCCTATGATCACCAATTAGAAGAAGCTACATGATGTTGATTCTGAGTTGGTGGACCCCACCTTGTATCAACAACTCATCGATTCATTGATGTATCTGGTCAACACTAGATCGAATATTTTTTTTGCAGTCAACACATTGAGTTAGTTTATGATGGAGCCCAAGAGAGTACATTGGGTGGTTGCAAAACACATGTTAAGGTACTTACAAGGCACAGTGGGTTGTGGTTTGGACTATGTTAGATGTGATGGAGTTAGATTGATTGATTGCATAGACCCAGATGGGCTGGCAGTGTCAGTGACTGGAAGAGTACTTCCGGATGTTGTTTCTCATTGGGATCAACAATTGTGTCATGGTTAAGTAGGAAACAAAAGTCAGTGTCATTGAGCTACGCAGAGGCAGAGTATATGACAACTAGTCAGGCAACGTGCGAGGCATTATAGCTTTGCAAGATGCTTCATGATTTATTTGGTTAGATGTTGAGACCAACTATGATTTACCATGATAATCAAAGTTGTATTAAACTCTCTCAGAATCCAATATTTCACGATCGATCAAAGCATATAAAGATTAGATACCACTTCATCAGAGACTGGGTTCAGCGAGGGGCAGTGAAGCTTGAGTATATATCTACTGATGAGCAGGTAGCAGACATTCTCAAGTCTTTTCCAAGAGGCAAACATGCTTTCTTTAGAGACATGATGGGAGTGGTGAGCAACACCTTCCTTGGTAAGAGGGAGGGTTGAAAATAGTACCAAGGAGAGGTGTTATTAGGCTTTTATCCCTTTTAGCCTAGTAAGCACATTAATGACTTTTGTCTCAATGACATTTATAAGTTATATTAATGTCATGGGTGGAAACGGTACTTACAAGTGTTGTACCATGTACTTTTTCTAATATTAAAGTCACTTGTACTTTATAAATTGACTTATGTGTAAAGTAGTAAGTGTACTTTTCTAATATTAAAGTGAGTTGAAAAATCACTTTATGAGAGAAAATAGAAAACATACACAACTTGAAAAAGGTAATAGGAGACTTTTAAGTGATGGGGCCAATGTATGAGGGGGGTCATTTGGAGATTAAATCTCAGCCACTGAATTCTAGGTTTAGGGATTCAATATTTTCCAAGGAGACAAAAGAGAGAAAAGGGATCTCATTCTTCACTTCACACTCAAGAGGGCATGAGGAGAAGAGAGGAGAGGAGAAACTTCATGAAGGAGGAGAAATTGTAGCAAGGAGAAGCAGGATGGAACTTCTAGAGGAAGGAAAACGTAGAACAACACAAAAATCGAGGAGAAGAGAAACTATAGTAGGCACGAAAATTGAGGTGAGGAACGAGTTTTGAGGGGCTATAACACAAATTTCGAGGAGTAGAACTCCTCAAAATTCGAGAAGGTTTTTGTTGCTGTTAGGCCCAAAATTTGAGGCATGAATTTCAAGACAACAACCACTGTCAGTGTGAATTTCAAGGCAGCAGATAGGTACAATTTTTGAGGTATATTGTCACACCTTCAACGTAGATTTCGAGGCACCTTCAATGTAGTTTTTGAAGTAGAATTCTGGGCACGAATTGTGAGGAACTAAGTTGTGAGAAAATGTAGAAATTCTAGGCATGCAAACTCTTGAAAATCTGAAGATTTCAGTGGGCATAAATTTCTAGAAATTTGCGGTTAATGCTATAGCAAAAAAGGGAGGTAAGTATAGTGATTTTTTATGAACTTATTTTATACTTTCTCAAGCAATAAAATCCTCCATTGAAGACCAGTTTTCCGCAAGAGGTTGTGGGGTTTTTATGCGGTCAGCTAGACCAAAAATAAGTGTCTCATATGTGTGAAAGCTTGCCTAAATTATGTATTAATTACCAACTGATAGGAAAGTGAAAAATTAGTAGGAGAACTCTTTAATGTTTTCAATAAATGCAAACTGAAATTTATATCAACATGACAAAATATGTGGGTTGGGCCTAAACAATCACATGCAAACTTGTAAACTGGGTTAAAGGTGCAGATCATTAAATTTCCACACTATAGTCCTTGATAAAGGGAAAACCCCAAAATACACAATGTTTGGGCAATGAAGGGCAAGTTTTGGGATAGCTAGGGAAAACAAGCCCATAGTTGGGGTTTTTTGTGAACCCCACTCAATTAATTGAGAAAAACCCTCTCAAGGAAATCTATAAATACAAGAGGGTTAGATTCATTGGGGCATCAATGAATTGGATTATTTGTCTCTGTTTTCTTTGATCCCGAGGCTTTTAGGGTTTTAAGACCCCATTTCTCCTTGGACTAGTTTTAGTGGAGCTGATCTAACCCTACCTAGTCACTTTTATTTGTTCCGACAATAGGGATTTAACTATTTGAAGAAGCAACAAAGACTTTGTGGGAATTTTGAGGCAAGTCGACCTAATCCTTGATGATATACAAGTCTGTCTGAGGCAAACAAGAAAGAATAGCCAAAGTAGCAATTTGTATGATTGAAGCAAGTCATCTAGCAAAAATATGAAGATAAGAGTTTGTCACACCTCATCATCATTAGGAAGATGCATTTGCAGAATAAGGGTCATCAAGATCCTCCATTGGAATATTTGTTAAAAGTTTCACTTCTACATAGAAGGAGAAAGTGTCACATTCCACCTAGTATGGGATCCACAGTTTAGAAGGATGAAAGTATGGTGACAGAGAAGTGCAACATGACAATTTAGTGGAGGCATTTTCATCTTCAAGCAAGGAAAGAGAAGCTGCTGAAGGAAGCCTAGATGATCATATGAAGAAAGAGGTATGCATATTTTGCTAACTTTGATAGATGGATAAAGTCATGTCATCACTTAATTATAGATAGAATAGTTAGAATGCTCTATTTCATGAGCATGATTGAAGAAGGGATTCTTCCTTATGAATGATACATGAAGGCATAATTACAATGTGCCTTGAAATCCTCTACATGCTAACAAGATAGATTTAACACTATGTGACCTCATGAAGAATATGAGGTGATTGGCAACATGGAACACACGAATTAGCAATTGATAGCCATGATAAATATATATTTTATTAATAATTGAATAGATGATTTTACAAGCTGAGAGGCACGGGTTTAAATACAACCCTACATGCCTATTGGTCAAAGATCATGCCCTATGCCCTAATTAACTAATTTGTTTACAAGATACTAAATTTTTATATAACATTGCCTTCCTCCCAAAAGATGCTTTGTCCCCAAAGCATACGTAATGATGGATGTTGCTGACAAAACCCTTCAGTCTCCCAAGAAGCTTCTTCTTTTGGTAAGTCCTTCCACTTGATCAAGTATTCCTTGATTACATGAGATTGAAGTTTCCTTTCTCTGGTAGATAAGAACCTTCTGGTTCTAAAATGACCCTTCCGTCACCATCTAGGGATGGAAGCGTTGTTTGCATTGATTGATGGTCGCCCAGTGGCTTTTTAAGGCAAGACACGTGGAAGACGTTGTGGACACGACTTTTCTCCGGAAGGCTTAAACTATATGCGACTTGGCTAATCTTTTTATTGATCTGATATGGTCCATAGAACTTCGGTGCCAATTTATTTTTTCCTTTTTGTTTCAAGGACAACTGTTTGTATGGTTGGAGCTTGACAAATACCCATTCTTTAACTTCAAATTCTCTTTCGGTTTTGTTTCAGTCCACTTGTTGCTTCATATCGTTCCTTGCATTATTCAAGTTTTCTTTTAGGGTTTGGACGATTTTTTGGGTTTCTTCTAGTTGGTTTTTAACAATAGGTGGATTTGTCCGGACAATAGCTAGATCCTTCCATTTCGAAGGTTCGTACCCATACAAAGCTTGGAATGGAGTCATTATTGCTGACGTATAATAAGTAGAATTATACCACCATGCAGCGAGATGCAACCACTGAGCCCACTTATTTTGTTTTTTTGTAGTGTAACAACGTAGGTATGCTTCCAAACATTTATTGACAACCTCTGTTTGTTCATCTGTTTGATGGTGATAAGCGGAACTCATATTTAGGTAGGTGCCTATGTGGTTGAACAATTCCTTCCAGAAATTACCCTTGAATTTGGCATCTCTATCACTCACAATGACTTTTGGAAAACCATGTAATTTAGATATATTTTTACAAAATATTTCAGCGATTTCTTTAGTTGAGTCTGATTTCTTTATTTCCATAAAATGAGCATATTTGGTGAGTCTGTCGACCACTACGAAAATCTTGTCCTTGCCTTTAGATACAGGTAATTCCTCAATAAAGTCCATTGATATTTTTTCCCATTTCTAATTCGGAATGTTTAAAGGGTGAAGTAATCTAGGTGTCATAATATTTTTACTATTGTTTCTTTGACATGTGTCACATTCAGCGACATACTTCTGAATATCGCGACTCATCCCCTTCCAAAAGAATGATTGACGTGCATTGTCGTAAGTTTTAAAGAATCCTACATGTCTGGCTGACAGTGAATCATGTGACTCCCTGAGTATCTTGGATTTAAACTTGGAGTTTGCATTCAAATAGATTCTTTCTTTGTACAATAGAATATCATTCTTCCATTCAAATTTTGAGTTGTCTGGAAGGTTATTGATTATCACAATTATTTTTGCATCCTTGGCATACTCACTTCGAATCTCATTAAGCCATTCACGAACAACAACTGAGACTGCAAGTAGTGTTGGTTCTTTGGCTTTCCTAGACAGGGCATCTGCTACTACACTGCCTTTTCCCCTTTTATGTAGTATCTCCATGTCAAAGGCGACAATTTTTTCAATCCATTTTTAATGTTCTTCGGAAAGTGTTTTTTGTTGAAGGAGGTGCTCGAGACTGTTATGGTTCATTCGAATGGAGAACTTACTTCCCAAAAGATATTGTCTCCACTTAGCCAATGTGCATAATAGCAAGCATTTCCTTGTTGTATGTGGACTTGAGACGTTCTCTTTTATTGAGCTTCCTCCTTTCAAAAGCTATTGGATGCCCTTCTTGCATTAACACTGCGCCTATACTGAATCCGGAAGCATCACACTCGATGATAAATGGTTTAGAGCAATCTGGAGTTGCCAATACCGGGGCATTAGACATAACTTCCTTCAGTTCTTCAAAACACCTTCCTGCTTCCTCATCGCATTAAAATGAATTCTTCTTTAAAAGGTTTGTCAGAGGTGCAGTTATATGTGCATAGTTTTTAATAAATCTTCTGTAATATCCAGTCAATTCTAAGAACCCTCTTAGCTTGGATATATTAACCGGTTTGGTCCATTCCTTTATAGCTTTGATTTTATTAGGGTCCACTTTTACGCCTTCATGGGATATATTGTGTCCGCGGTATTCTACTTCTTCCTTTCCAAAGGTGCATTTGGATTTTTTTGCATAGAACTGATGCTCTTTCAATAGTGTAAGAACTTTATCAAGATGTTGTAAGTACTCCTTCCAAGTTTTACTGTAAATTAAAATATCATCAAAGAATACTAGTACATACTTCCTAATATATGGACGAAATAATTCGTTCATAGTGGCTTGGAACGTTGCTGGTGCATTGGTTAACCCAAACGACATTACTTTAAATTCATAGTGACCTTCGTGTGTTCGAAATGCCGTTTGCTTGAGGACAAACAATGTCGCGAAGGGGGGACTGTAATTTTCCCTATGGATAAATTGCCCAAGGGAGGGCGAAAATAACCTATCCAATCTCGTATGCTATAGTCTTTGATATAGGGGGAAACCCATTATCAAATGTTTTGGGGCAACATTGGGTAAATTTGGGGTAGCTGGGGCAAAAAGCCCAAATTGGGGGCTACACTTGTAACCCCTCATATTATATTAAGGGAGAAATGGAATCATTTTATCATCATTGATTTAGATTGGAATATCTCTGTTTCTTTTGAGCTTTGACTCTGAGGGTTTTAAGACCCCTTTTTCTCCTCACTAGTTTTGGTGGAGGTGATCCCATTCTAGCCAGTTTCCTTCTTTCTTTGTTCTGTTGCAGCGTATTCTTTTGGAGCAACTCGAGTCTGTTTCTGGCTAGTAAGGAATCAATTCTCTATGATTTTTTGGGTAGTGTAACTCTCTCACACTACGATTTTTCTCGGTGCATCTGAGCTCAAAATTATTGTCTCAAGGAAAGCAAGGCTATGGAGGTCTCCTTTGAGGCACCAAAGGCTATCAAGGGATAGTGAGGTCCCTCTCTTAGTTGAATTGGAGATCAATTGATGATTTTATGGTTTGGCTTGAAGTAATCTAGGCCCCTTTTGAGTTCAACCTTCCTTCTTGAGGGTAGTAGCATAGCGGTTGAGTAAGAAGAGACCGACGAGGCCTTTATCCAAACGGTGAAGCCATTATTTCTAGTGTCTGTCTAGTTACCGAGTCCTTGTTCAAGCAACGGAGATTCTATGTGGAGGACATTGATTATTAATCACAACATGTTCGAATCCTCCAACAACTTGAGGACGAATTAGAGCATGGGGTTACCTGCAATTAGCCAACATTTTGGGCATTGTTGTGACAACAAATTAAGTACAGAGGTTATATTTGAGATTGTTGAAGGATAAAGCTCGGACCCTGTGGCCGTAACCTTGGATCCCCTGGAAAGAGTATTGTTGCAACTCAGCATGGGCAAGACTAAAGGGGCCACTCCAAGCCCAATTATAAATTTGGAATTGCATAGGGTTGCTACAAGCCCCTTAACAACAAACAAGTTTGGAGGCAACATAGTTAGGTAGTGAGTTGTTAAGTAGTTTAGTAGCAATAGTATTTAATAGTGCTATTGTGAGTTACAGTTGGAATGTTGAACTATTGAACATTGACATTGCAATAAGAACTATACTGGTGGATTATTGGTTGAGTAAATCTATTGTCCATTGGGTGGTCAGCCCCAACTTATTGTGGTTTGTTGAAAATCATGTTGCTATTGAAAATCTTTTATATTATTTGTCCATTACATAGAAGGATACCTATTGTTATATGAATGGATGAATGTGCATTACTGTTGCATAATCCTTCTAAATTATTGAAAACACTAGTAAAAAATAAAACCCTAAGGGCAAAAATCCCCTTGGGGCATTATAGATTACTACCCTAATACCTTAAATGGAATTAGATTACTATGCACTGTAAAATGATTGGCTAAAAAAGGCAAAAAAAGTATAACACATTCCTGCTGGCCTCTACTTAGATCATTCAATGACCTCACACCCTCCAATTATGATGAAAATACGTAATCCAACCCTTAAAATATGGTAGTAAAAGCTTAAAATGTGTAATCTAGTAATCAATGATTTTTGCTTGATTGAAAGGTACATTTTTTCCAAGGCCATGGCAGAGGAGTTCAACATTCAACACCACCAACATAAGGGTAAATAAAGGGTTTGGTTCTCTTTGATTAAATATGCCAATCCCAAACCCTGATACACCATAGAATCTAATCAAAATTCTGCAATCTTGCCAATCCTGAAATCTTAGAAACTGTTAAGTCTACTGAATTTCAATGGGATATGAAATTCAACTTTCTCCATATGAAGTGCTATGAGGTTGGAACCACTCTCAAACATCTTGAAACAATTAATTGTAATGTTGAAAATTTAACTAAAAGGGGTTTTTCTTTAAGAATTTAACATTACTATTAATTGGCAGTAGTTTTGGCAAAACCTATTAAACACTTGAGTCAAATTGAATCAAGACAGGTAGATTTAGTGTTTGAAATGTGTCATATGCATGCTACTGCAACTTGGAAACATGTTTCCCACATGTAGGGCACATTTGTATGGGTAGATATTGGAAACATGTTTCAAGGCTTTACTACATACCTTTCCACATTTCCATATAGAAATGAACCTGGTGCGTCCTTGTATTAGACATTTCCTGCAAGATAGGCCCATAATTAGTTTTGGATCACTCTAAAAGTTTTCTCCTAGTTTTTGTCCCAGATATCACTGATGACATTTTACCTTATTGAGTATTGGACATTTCCTGCAACATAGGTCCATAACCAGTTTTGGGTCACTCTAAAAGTTTACTCCTAGTTTTCATACTTGTATCTTCAATGGTCCCAGATATCATTGATGACATTTTGCCTTATTGTATGATCTGTTTCACAGAAATTGTTTGTAGGTCATTATAACATGGCCCTAGTTATTTCTAAATACTCCACTTGATCTTGCAAAGCAAGGGTTGCCCTTTGTGTGTCATTGAAATTGACGTTGATTCACCCTTTCTGAGGTTGTGACCGTGATTGACTATCAAGTTTCAACGACGCCTTTTATTAGGATTTGGTAGAAGATGAAGATTGGTGGGTAGGAGGAAGTCTTGTTCTTCCTTAAAAGTTGCATTATCTCTTTTCTTCTATATTTTTACATAAACTGTCTCAATAACTTCCCTTTTTTTCCTTTGATTATTGTTTGGAATAGGTTTGTTGAAGTCCATAGTGACATGGTTTTGTGCATACGTAGCTAGAACACCTTTAATTGTCGCTTGAGAGTATTTGATATATGTACCATGATATCTCCATTTAGTTTTAAATGATACTCATTCCAAAATTTAAAGGGATTGAATGGCATATACACCCATATACATGGTTTTTTGATGGAACCTCCATTCTAGGGTCACACCTAGTTGCCCAATATCTTCATGTGTTATGTAAAACTTAATAACTTTGTAATTATAGGTTAATTAGACAAAAGAGCACGATCAAAAGATCTTGCCCTTTCATGAAGAGGCACTCGAGGTGGTATATAAGCCAGGGGCCCTCCTATGTAACGTCATGATTCAGTTATTTAATAAAATATATATATGATTATATCTATCAACTGCAAAATTATATTTGTGTGCTCCATTTGGTATCAAAGCAGTCATTCTCGTCCAACAACCACTTCCAGCCATTGTTCCTCATTGTCCGCATTTCCGCTGCTGTTCGTCCTCATTTTCCGTTTTCTCTTTGTGGTCAATCACTGTTGCCATGCTTCCATTTTTCCGCTGCCTTTGTTTTCCCCGTCTCACGTCGTCCACACCCATGTCCACACTTTGCACTCAGTCAGCCATGGTTCCTTTCCCCCACGTTTACACTCTGCAACCGTTATCGTGTTTGCCTTTCCCTCTTGCTCAACATCGTTTGCGCTTTACTTGTCCCCACCGTTGACCTCGTCGCTGTTCACTCTACTGCATCTCGTTCCTCTCCATGACACTCCCCAACAACAACTCCACCGATACGCATACTTGTTACCCGTCAACGCGCTCGACCATTGTTAATCCTTGTTGCAACAGCCGAAATCTCCAAGCCACCGTTTCATACCCATTGATCGTAACTTACCATTAACAAATATATATATGCTATATATAACTCGCACTTTATATAGTTGGTTATGTAAAATATATATAAATGTTTATAATTATAAAATTACATTGTTAATATTATAATTATTTATTAAAACAAAGTTTTCATATATAAAAAAAAGTTTTATATTTGTATGTAAAAAAATTACTACACATAAAATAAATAAATAAAAAGGGGTCAATTTAAGAAAAAAGGTTAAGTTGGATAAATATACACCACCACATACCTGATCAATGTTTGCATCAATGTCAATGGCTGATTTTAATAAAAAATTGATAGATCTTAAGGCTAAGGTCACCGGACATGCCGAAAAAATTGAGGAGCTCCAAAATACAATGAAGGGAATAGAGAATCAGCTCAAGCAGAATCGTAATGAATATAAAAAGGATCATGCAATCCTTTCAAATAGGGTGGATCGAAATCATAATGCAACATCAATAGCTCATGATCAAGCAATGGCGATGTTGACTTGTATTTGTGACAAGTTGAAGATTACACCTGATCAAATACCCCAGAATAACGAAGCTACTCAACATCCAAATTCTTCGGATACATCAAACTCATCAAACTCACATCAGACCCCCGAGTCTCCAAAAGCATCTTCCATGCCCAATCAAGAAAATAGTAACACAAATTTTCAAAATATGCAACTCTGGAATCAATATTCACATATGCAGTTCTTGAATCAATGCCCCTTCGCTCCACCAGTTACTACATATCAACAAAGAGAAAAACTTGAGCTCTCCAAATTTGATGGTAATGAGAAATCCAGTGTTGCATGGTTCAATAAAGCAGAAAAATACTTCGAGATTTATGGTATTGACAATGATGATGAAAAGGTTTTAGGCATGCATCCATGCAAATGGAAGGTGAAGCATATAATTGGTATATTTGGTGGAAGAAAATGACACATGCTATCAGTTGGAAGAAATTCAAAAATGCATTTTCTAAGAGATTCCAAGGTGTTAAGGAAGAAGAGTTCTTCGCAGCAGTCAGTAGATTGCAACAAAAGGGAGATGTGGACGAATACACTAAAGAATGGGAAACTCTAGCTACATGAGTACCTCGGTTGTCAAAGACTCGTCTTATTCAATCATACATCACAAGACTTGAACCACATCCCTAGGATGAGCTTAAGCTTGATGATATCACGTCTATAGAAGAAGCAGGACAAAAAGCAAAAACTGCAGAAAAGAAGCTCGAAAGGATACAATGGCCAAAAGCTGAAAGAGTATATTCGAGATGAAGATTTCTCCAAAATGCTAACATAGATAATACAAAATATGTTCCACCACAACTACGTGAAGGAGGAAAAACTAATTTGGAAATGCAAAGAATGAAAGAAGTTAAGTGCAAACATCGTGGTGAAAAACGAGATCCTAAACACAAATGTGCTAAGGGAAAAGAGACCAAGAACCTGTATACACGTGAAGCAACCAATGATTCAAACAGTGAAGAATCAGATGTAGAAGAAGTTGAAAATTCTCCACAATTTTATCCAGAATCAGATAATGAAAATATTCCGCAGGTGTCATTATCAACCATGACAGGTATATCTCAACCCCAAACATTAAAGTTAAAAGGACATAAAAAAAAGCAGTGTAATGGTTCTAATAGGATACTAGCAACACCCACAACTTTTTGGACTCAAATATGGCGAAAAGACTCTACATTTTTGCATATCCCATGCCCAACATGAAAGTGATGGTAGTTGACGAAAAGAAAATTGAAAAAGTACGGAAATGCCATAAAATCAAATTACAGATTCAAGACTACAGTCTAGAATCTCCGTTTTAAACTGTACCATTAGGAGTGGATGTGGTCCTAGGCATCCAATGGATACAAACCCTAGGCACTTACTCTGCTAACCATCAAAAACAATTTATAAAGTTTAGATGGGAGGGGCAAAAATACAAGCTATATGGGTTCCAACCCCCTCAGGATCAAATTGTATCATCATACCAGATGATGAAGTTAATCTGGAAGGGAGCACCAACATATGTAGTGTAGTGTCATCAGATGGAGATGTTGGCTTCAAAATTGGTTAGTGAAGAAATACCTGAAGTTCAAGAACTACCATCTGAAGTTCAAAAATAATCCAAAAACATAAAAAGGTGTTCCAAGGTCTTCCTATGAAGATGCCGTCTGAAAGAGCAATTGAGCACATAATCAAAGTCAAATCAGGGTCAAACCCTATCAGCATCAAGTCATATAGGTATTTACACCACCAAAAAACTAAAATCGAAAGACTAGTTTAAGATCGTTTAAAGTGTGGAATCATTACAAAAAGTAGAAGCCCATACGTTGGTCTAGTAGTTTTAGTTCGAAAGAATGATGGGTCCTTTAGTCTGTGTGTATATTATCGAGGACTGAACAAGGTAATGATTAAAAATAAGTTTCCGATCCCCTTTATAGATGAAATGTTGGATGAACTTCATGGAGCCCAATACTTTTCAAAATTGGACTTGAGATCAAGATACTACCAGATCAAAATAAGGGTAGAGGACATAGCAAAGACTACTTTTGGAACACATGAAGGTCATTATGAATTTAAGGTAATGCCCTTTGGATTAACTAATGCTCTGACAACCTTCCAATCCACCATGAATGAGGTATTTCGTCTGTATCTAAGTTTGTGTTAGTGTTCTTTGACGATATTCTAATCTATAGTAAAACATGGAAAAAGCATCTACCACATCTATAGCAAGTTCTTACTATATTAGAAGAAGATTTGTTCTATGCAAAGATGTCCAAGTGCACCTTTAGAAAAGAAGAGGTAAAGTACCTTAGACACATAATAATAAATATCCAAGGAAGGAGTAAAAATAGATCCTAATAAGATCAAAGTGATAAAAGAATGGCCCAGACCAAATAATATCTCCAAATCAAGAGGATTCTCAGGGTTGATTGGATACTATTCGAAATTATGCTCATGTATCTACACCCCTAACAAATCTGTTGAAAAATAACTCCTTTCAATGGGATAATAAGGCAGAAAAATGTTTTGAAGAATTAAAGGAAATCATGTCCAAGGCACCTGTATTAGCAACTCTAGATTTTTCAAAGCCTTTTGTAATTGAATGTGACGGTTTAGGTTTTGGCCATGGAGCAGTAGTGATGCAGGATGGTCATCCAATAGCTTTTGAGAGCAGGAAGCTCAACAAACGAGAATGTCTTAAGTTTACATACAATAAGGAAATGCTTGCCATTATGCATGCATTAGCTAAGTGGAGGCAATCTCTCTTGGGAAGTAAGTTCTTAATATGAATATGCCATAATAGTCTTCAATACCTCCTCTAACAGAAAACACTATCTACAGAACAACAAAAGTGGATTGAAAAAATTGCCACCTTTGACATGGATATATTACATAAGAAAGGGAAAGACAACGTAGTCGCTGATGCTCTTTCTATGAAAGTTGAAGAATCATCATTACTTGCAATTTCAGTTGCTATCCCAAAATGGCTTAATGAAATGCGAAGTATGCAAAAGATCCAGAAACAAGTGCTATAATCAATAACCCTCCTCAGAATTCAAATTTTGAATGGAAAAATGATATTCTGTGGTATAAGGGGAGAATTTACCAAAGTCCAATTCTAAATTTAAAGCCAAAGTTCTCAAAGAGTCCCATGACTCGCTGTCAGCCGGACATGTAGGTTTCTTTAAAACTTACTATAATGCACACAAATAATTTTTCTAGAAGGGAATGAACAATGATATTCAAGAATATGTAGTAGAATGTGATAAATGCCAGAGAAATAAAAATGAGAACATTATGACACTCGAATTGCTCCATCCCTTAAATATCCCAAATCAGAAGTGGGAGGAAATAGCAATGGACTTTATCGAAGGGTTACTTGTGTTATGGCAAGGACAAAATTCTCGTAGTAATCGATAGAGTTACCAAGTATGCACACTTCGTTGGAATGAGGGAATTAGACTCAACAAAACAAATCGCTGAGATATTCTGCAAGAATGTCTACAAATTACATGGGTTTCCCAAGGTCATCGTTAGCGATAGTGATGCCAGATTGAAAGACAATTTCTGGAATAAATTTTTCAAACATATAGGAACCTACCTCAACATGAGTTCGACATACCATTCTCAAACAAATGGTCAAACAGAAGTTCTCAATAAAATTTTAGAAGCCTACCTACGTTGTTATTCAACAGACAAACAAAATAAGTGGGCTCAATGGTTGCATCTCGCCGAATGGGGGCATAATTCCACTTACCATACTTCAACGAAAATGACTCCATTTCAAGCCCTGTACGGTTACAAACCTCCTCAATGGAAGGACCTTGCCATTATCGAGACAAAACTTCCATTAGTTAAAGATCGGTTAGAAGAAGCCCTAAAGGTCGTCCAAGCACTAAAATAAATTATAATATTGCAAGAAATTATATGAGGCAGTAGGCTGACCGAAATAGAACAGAGAGAGAATTTGAAGTTGGAGAATGGGTATTTGTTAAAGTTCAACCTTACAAGCAGTTGTCATTAAAACAAAAGGGAAAAAACAAATTGGCACCAAGGTTCTATGGACCGTACGAAATTAACAAAAAGATCAGTGAAATAGCATACAGTTTAAGCCTTCTTGATAAAAGTTGTCTTCACGTCTTCCATGTCTCTTGCCTTAAAAAAACACTTGGCAAACATCAAGTGGCACAAAAAGCAATGTTGCGATAATCGCGATCGGGATTAAATCGGCAAGGGTCCAAAAAAGAAAAAATCGTAAAAATCGGCAAAATTAAAAAAGTCCAAAAAAATTAATTTAAAAATTAAAAGAAATACAAAAATCAAGATTTTCTAGGAAAAAATTGCCAATTTAATTGTTTTAGGCAAAAAACCGCGATTTTCGCAACACTGACAGAAAGCACTTCTGACATTAGATGACGAAGGAAAGATCCTTTTAGAACCAGAAGGGGTATCATCTCCACCAGGGAAAAGAAGTTACAGTCACCAGTAATCAAAGAATACTTGATTAAGTGGGAAGACCTACCATAAGAAGAAGTTTCTTGGGAAACAAAAGCTTTTTGTCAGCAACACCCGTCGTTGCCTATGCTTTGAGGAACAATCATCTTTTTGAGAGGAAGGCAATGGTATGTAAAAGTTAATAAATTTGTAATTATAGGTTAATTAGGCAAAAGGGCACGATCAAAAGATCATGCCCTTTCACCAAGAGGCACTCGAGGCGGTATATAAGCTAGGGGCCCTCTTATGTAACATCATCATTCAGTTATCTAATAAAATATATATGTGATTATATCTATCAATCGCAGAATTATATTTGTGTGCTCCATCATGAAAAAACCAACCCTGATCATGAGTTAGCATCTCCTTTCCAAGATTCATTCCTTTAAGGTACGGTCATAAAGAGCCAGAATCCAGCAAGGGGATTGTGAATCCCCCTTAGATTTCATTTTTCTAAAACACATCATAAAAGGCTTTCAAATAGCCATAAGCCCATGCTTTTACATATGAAAGCTCTCACTTGACGCTGTGCTTAGAGTTTTTCAATCTTCATTGAGTTGGCAGTAATCTCAAGATTCATGTAATATCCTTAGGAAATTTTTCCCTTAGGGTTTTGAAACATATAACCATATTTCACAATAACATTTCACTTCAATAATGAGATAAAGAAGATACATTGATGTAAACAATAAATTTTGCTTAATTGTATATTCAATATAGAATTTTACCCTAGGGCTGTTGAAATAATGAAGACAACCCTAAATAATTCAATAACGGACTGTATCGATTGTTCGGACAATGACTACCTGTATTCATCTACTAATCAACAGCTTACTGTTTATCCTTCTAAACCTTACGACGTCCTTGTTGTTACTATGCTGCTTCCAAATCTCATTGTGCTGGCAAGAAGGATTTGTGACAAACCTTTCCTTAGCTAGTTTTTCCCTGTAATGGAGGAGCAACTTCACCTGCCTGCTATGCTGACCTAGCTGCTGTAAAACAATTGCCTTGGAGAGCTGTTGAGGTGTCCTATTGGTCCAACTCGAACCTGAACAGATCACTGCTCATTCCTTACATCCTACGTGAACCAGGGGTAGACATTTGCTGCTTTAGAGGATGGTTAATTGATGGATTGCTGTCTTAATCAACCTCATGACATAATTATAGGTGGTGCCACTGTCCTTAAGCAACCACAGGAAGGAAAATCTGCCTCATAATGAGCCCCATAATGCCTCCACTATCATTGATATTAGTTGTTGTGCCTCAGATCCTTGTTGTCAGCCTTAGGGAAACTCAAGAGGGGTTCCACAGAAATAACCCTCGCTATCTGGCATACCACAAAATAGTTTCGTTACCTCGGAGTCCCCCATGAAAAACCTTTACTACTTTTACTAGAGACTTGGAGGCTAAGTGGACAATAGAAAAATGGCTTTTGTTGTCTCGGTTAAGGGCCTCAATGACCTCTGTTAGCCTTCGGTGCCTCAAGGAGGGCCACATGAAATCACAAAGGGTCCTGCTTGTAGAAATATGTAACTAGGTTCGGTCTTCGTAATGTCTTATGTGCTCTTGATTTTTGTATTTGATGTAAAAGAGATAAAATTTATTATTATTATTTTATAGGATGGGTTTCATGCTCAATGTCAATTTATTTATAGGTAAGAAACCATTGTGTGCTTCTAGGATTTGTCATAGAATCAAGGAAGTCAAAGAGTCATTATTGTATGTACTAAGACCCTCTTGGGCATTTTGTATCATGTAAGAAGAATTTATTGTGAGTCAAAAAGTCTCCCTCTAAGACCATATTGGCATGCATGAAGATAAGTCGACCTACAGGGATGAAGTTGGCCTCATTAGGGTCGTTCGAGCCTCATAAAAGTGGTATACATACAATAGCATTCGACCTCATTTGAGAGACAACTAGCCAAGCTCATTGAAGCACATAAGATGGATAAAGAAGTCAGCAAAGAAGACGAGGCTTAAAGGAAGAAAGATCGAAGTCTTGAAGTTTGTTTTGGACCACATTATCCCACGTGTGAGGAAAATTAGGGCACCCTTTGCTACTATTAAACTGAAATTGCAGTCATCTTAAAAAGCTGCAATCTTGTGTTAAGAGGATCAAACTTGAAGACCACATTACCAAAGAAAGAGAAGCACCCTAAGAGAAGGAAGAAGGAGATCTATTTTACCATATTCCTCCCGCATGTGTGAAGTTGTAGGTATTTTAGGAAGGCCAAAAATTGCAGGTTTGAAGGAAGAAGCCAAAATTTGTTGCAGGGGTCAAAGTTGTGCAAAAGAAGAAGAGTTTGAATTGGGTTGACTTTGTGAAAGAGAAGCTCATCAAAAGGAAAGGTTGAGTTGGGTTTTGGAGGGTCTTTTTCTTGGGTCTAATTGTCTTGGAATTCGTCATTTGAAGATTCTATATGAAGAGAATAATTCTTGTGGATTTTCCTCTCTAGTGGAGGTTTTGACCCTGGCTAGCAACCTATATCTTGTGTCCTCTTGTTCTATTGATCTTCATGTTTTGGTAGCTGTTTGATGATAAGAACATTATAATAATCAAGACAAGAAGAAGCTAATTACAAGTAAATCAAGTTCAAGTAAAAGAACATCACATGCAATTATCAAAGTAAAGAGAAATCACCCTAATCTAGCTGCCCTTGATTTCTCAACATGGTATCAAAGCTAAGGTAGCAAGGAAAGACATCCTGAAGATCATTCATTTAAGAAGGATACAAAAGGGTTGAGCATAAGAAGAGCATCAAGGAAATTAAATCATCAAGGAGAACTAAGAGCATCAAGGAGATCTAAAAGACCCTATCATATTGAAGGAAGAAAACTCTTGGAAAAGAAAACCTTAAGGACCCTACCTCCATAACTGAACGCTGAATGTACTTTGCAGAAAACTGAATGGAACTAAATGTTCTTTGCAGAAAGCTGAATGTATTTTGCGGAAAACTGAATGTACTTTGTAGAATACTAAATGTTCTATGCTGTTGCAATTACTTAGAATGTAGATTTCTTCTTCTAAAATTTTTAGATCAACAATTGTAGATAGAACATAAATTTAAGGATCATATGAAGATAACCAAACACAAATATAAGACACTAAGAGTTAGGTCCAATGACCAAGGAAAAACCCACAAAGGGAAAGCCAAAATGATTCCTCTTCAATTAGATTTCTTCAATTGTTCAATAGAGTACACAGAGAGAGAATGGGAATGAATAAAGCACCAATGTCTGATCAACTTGCAGCTGAAGTGCTCTTGCTCTTTGCTTGAAAATCTCCTTCTCTTGATCAAATTTTGTCCTTCACACTTGCTCTAGCTCTACCCTTTCTCTTACTTTTCACTTGCCCTAACACTTCTCTTGCAAACACTCAACAATAGTTCTCCTTTTTCACAGTGAACATGCTACTCTCAACTCACTTTTTCTTGCTTAAATATATGGAAAAGGAGTTACAAAATGAATTTATGCTTTGAGCCAATAATAGGGGAATTGAATTCCATGAGGGAGGAGTTACTTGAGGAGAAATGTAACTCATCCCAAGAATAAAGAGAGATACACTTGCCTTGAGGAGTTACAATTCGAATTATAGAGAGAGAGAGAGTTACACTTAGACATGAGAGAATATTTGGTGAGAGTTGCAAATTGAATTGAATGAGGGAGTTACAAGTATATTTAATGAGGTGGATTTACACTTTTGTCATACATTGAATTAGTGAGAGAGAGTTACATTCTGTTAAGTGTGGAGTTACTATTTTATTCCAATAGAGAGGTTCAATTTTCCAAGTAAGAGATTCTTAATTTAATTTACTTATTCCATGAGAGAATTCGTTTTTTATTAATCCATTAAAGGTAAATGACTTATACTATTTTATAGATAATAGTATCATAATAATAATAATACTAGTAAGGATAAATATATTAATTCTTGACTTGTATAATTATGATTGATTTGATTTTAAAGTGGATTCCAAATGTCGAGATCATCCTTGATCATTTAGACATGACTTTCTAATTTTGGAAAGTCACTTCCAAATTGAGATGTGACTTACTATTTTTGGAAAGTCATATTAGAATTGTCCGAGATGAAATTTTATTATAGGCAGTTCAAACAGAATTGAAAGATATGATTTCTTCTATGAAAAATTCATCCCTGAGCTACCAAATTTTAACATTCCCTCTCAGCTAGGGAGGAATTTCTTTCTGCATCAAAGATCTCTACTTATTTTGACCTCATTCATTCATCTCAACTCAACTCTGCTCGGAAACATCTGTAACAATGAAGTCACAATCTAAAGAAGAATCATCCACTTGGCACATTTAGAAAGGAAAGGATCATCGCTCGTCACATAGACAAGGATTACACTCAACCAATTTTCCTCTCAAAAACTAGGCGATAGAACATAGACATCACATAGAAAAGACTCAAACAAGTCACACATACAAGAATCAAACACAACCAAGTGTCAAGTGGTGGATCACCTGCATCCTAAACAAGTCACACTGACAAGTCTCACTACACCTATTGGCCAGATGGGTGGCACTTTGCATGTCCCAGATTGTGGGTCAGATGCATACTGAGGCCTAAATTTGTGGCACACACTACACAAGAGGTCCCTCATCCTTAGGAACTTTCCAGCATCATTCCCTAATCCTGTGTGCTCTGACGGGGGGCGGGCGGATAGGCAACTCAGTTTTCTCGATTAGATGTGACTACTTCTCGGAAGGGTCACGTCCATAAGTCCAAGCTGATCTATAAAAACCAAGAACTTTCCTTTCGGTAAAGGCTTGGTAAGAGTGTCAGCTATCTGATCATCAGTGGAGATGTGATGGAGCCTCACTGCTCCTCTCTGCACCATATCCCTGATATAGTGATACTTGATCTCAATATGCTTGGACTTATCATGAAACACATTATTTTTTGCAAGACGAATCTCGCTTTTATTGTCACAATATATAACTGTTGTGTCTGGAACTTGCTCAAATAGTTCCCCAAAAAAATTTCTCAGCCAAACTACTTCACAGTTAGCCATGTTAACAATAATGTACTCAGCTTTTGCTGTACTCAGTGCATCAGACTTCTGCTTTTTGCTCGTCTAAGAGATCATGGCAAATCCCAAACTAAAGCAACACCCATAAGTGCTTTTTCTATTGGTAGAGTTACTAGCCCAATCAATATCAGTATATCCATGAAGTCTTACATTTTTAATAGTGTATTTCAATCCTATATTGATAGTTCCACGCAAGTATCTGAGTACGTGTTTTGCAACAATCCAATGGGCATAATGTTAAAAAATGTAACTAGGTTCGGTCTTCATAAAATGTATTTGTCAAAAGAATTTTTGATATTGTTACGATGACTTATTAAAGCATGGGTTTCATGCTTGGGTCATCATTTTACTAGTCAAAGTCCCCATTGAGGACATCCATGATTAATAAAGAGTCAATAGAGTCATTGTATATTTTATGAAACCCTCCTTGTGTTTTCGAATCATGTAAAAAGAATTATTTGAGTCAAAAATGAATTATGTAACCTCCACACCAAGTCGGCCTCATGAAGATCAAGTCGGCCTCAAGGAAGGCAATTTGACCCCATTGGAAGGCTATATATACAAGGCAGTTCGACTTCATTTGAGCATCTCACTCTCTCATGCATAGTTCAATCTTTGGAAGCTGGAAGTTCGGAAGAAGTGCGACGTTGAAGGGAGGGTCCAAAAGGAGTGCAAGTTTAGTCAAGGAGGAAGGGAAGAAGAAAATCAAAATTTTGGTGCTTCTCTCTCTCTCTCTCTCTCTCGTGTAGGTTGGTTTAGGAGATTGAAGTCTCCTAGTCTAGGTCGACGCTGTTGATGTTGCCGGAAGCTGCCAAGTCGAAGTTGTCAGGGTCGAAGTGTTGTTGCTGCTAGGTCGAAGGTTGGATCGAAGAAGGAGAGGTTGGCTTGGTGTGGAGGAGGTCTTTGTCTGGGTAGAAGAGTCTCAAGGAAAAACTATTGAAGGAAGAGATTTTGACTGGGTTTTCCCCTAGATAGGGGATTTTCCTTGGCAGAGTGCCTACATCTTGGGTCTTGTGTTTTTGTGATCTTCATGCACACATAATTTGGTAATTGTTTTGATGAAAGATAATATAACAAATAAGTAAAAGAAGCCAACATAATTCACAAGTAATTATCAAGAAAGAGAAATCTAACCCTAATCTTACTAGCATTGATTTCTCAACATGGTTTCAGAGCTAAGGTCGAAGAAGATTGACGATCACTTCGTTGGCTTAAAGGAAATGATTACTCCCTCTATGATAAGAATGAGATTCACTTCTACAAGAAGATGGATCAAGAAGATTGTCTACTACTTATTCAACAAGGTCAAAAGTCAAGGGTTCTTAGCTGCACTTACAAGATCCCTCAATGATGATAATGCATGGATCATTAATAGTGGAGCATCAAGGCATATCATAGGGGAAAGTAAGCAACTACAAACTCTATCAAAGGAACCACCCTCTCATGCAGTGGAATTGGGAGACAACAAAAGCTATGCTGTTAGAGGTTTGGGATCAACATCTTTGAAGCTAGAGAATGGAGCAAAACTACATCTCAACAACATACTATATGTTCCAGGTTTGAAGAATTTGCTTTCAATTTCTTGCTTAGAAGATAAAGGGGATAGAGTTTCTTTTGTTGATGGAAAGGTCTTGGTCTAGGGAAAAGATTCTAGTATTGATAAAGCTAGGGTCATTAGAGTTTGTGAAGGAAGTTTGTATAGAGTCATTACACCACCTTTGCAAGCCCTAGTTCATATGCAAATATCTCTTATTGAGCTATGGCATAGAAGATATGGTCATCTTCACTACAAGGTCATTCTTACTCTTAAACATCTAGTTCATGGCATCCCCGATATCAAAGAAGATCGTGAAGGAGTTTGCAAGGGATGCTCTTTGGGAAAGCATACAAGGAAACCATTTTCAAATAGTGAAACAAGGTCTAAAGAAAAACTAGACCTCATACATTCTAGTGTGTGTGGGCCCATGTCTGACAAATCACTTGGAGGTCATCTTGACTATGTAACATTTATTGATGATCACTCTAGAAAGACATGGCTTTATCTTATCAACAAAAAGGATGAAGTATTTGAGAAATTCAAGGAGTTTATATGCGAAGTGGAAACCCTAACCGAAATAAAGATAAAAACTTTGAGATCCGACAATGGTGGGGAATAAACTTCTGAAGAATTAATTGCATATTATAAAGAAACAATAATTAAGAGGGAGCTTATTGTTCCCTACTATCTTGAACAAAATGGAGTGGGCGAAAGAAAGAATAGGACACTTGAAGAAGGTGTACAAACAATGCTACTTGATTAAGATTTGCCAAAGTTTCTATGGGGAGAAGCAGCAATGGCAGCCGTATGTATTCCTCATAGAATTCTTGATAATATGATACCGACGAAGCATTCACAAGAAAGAAGCCAAGTGTGGACCATCTCCCAATCTTTGGGAGTCTTGCATATATCCATGTTCCAAAGGACAAACGAAAGAAATTGGATTCTACATGCATCAAAGGGATCTTCGTTGCCTATAGTCTCTCCTCAAAGGCATATAAAATCTACATCAAGGGAGACACATTGAAGTAAGCAGAGGGGTTATATTTGATGAGAATCAAGACTACAAAAGATCGAAGGATATTCCTATTGATTCTGATGACGAAGATCTGCCCATATTTGACGAAGAAGAAGTACAACCCGACAACCCTTACAATTCAAGAGGAAGAAGAAGGACCAAGTGAGCATCTAAGCTGTGGTCATACTGAGCACAAGGAAGAGGCCAAATTGGTTAAAAGCCACTGTTGAAGATGCTGAAGGGCATGGAGGTGCGAAAGGAACCTTTAGGGAAAGCAAAAGGCCGAAGCGATATTCTGGATATGTTGCATATATGACAAGACTAATTAAAGCAGAACCATCTACATTTGAAGAAGCTGCTCATCAAGAAGTATGGAAGAAAGCTATGTAGGAAGAATATCAATCCATCATGGAGAATGGGGTTTGGGAAATCGTTCCTAGACCTAGTGACAAATCAGTTGTCACCTCAAAATGGATCTACAAGATCAAACATGCTATTGATGGAAGCATAGATAAATACAAGGCCAAATTTGTTATAAGGGGTTTCTCTCAAAAGGAAGGCATAGATTATGAAGAAACGCTTGCACCCACTACAAGGTATACTACCATTAAATCTTTGGTTTCGTTGGCTGCTACAATGGGATGGAACATCCATCAAATGGACGTGAAGACAACATTTCTGAATGGAACCATCGATGAGGAAGTATACATTGATTAACCCAGATTCTTTGAAGAAAATAACAGGGACACTCATGTCTGTAGACTCAAGTAGGCCTTGTATGGTTTGAAGCAAGCTCCTAGGGCATGGTATGCAAGAATGGATGCATATGTTTTGAGAATTGGGTTCGTGAAGAGTTTCGTTGATCCTAATCTCTACATCAAGGTTGTGAATAATGAGCCATTAATAATTCTATTGTATGTGGATGATCTATTCATCATAGGTGTGAAGAGAAGAATACAAGAATGTAAGAAGATGTTGGCAACCAAATTTGAGATGAAGGATCTAGGATTGATGCACTATTACCTAGATTTGGAAGTATGGCAAAATCTTGGGGAGATATATTTGGGACAAGGAAAGTACATCATCAAGTTGTTGCAGAAATTTGGGATGATGGATTCCAAGCCCATGACTACTCCTGTGTTCACCAATCTCAAGAAGTTGAGGAGCTTCAACTCAAGTCTCGTGGATCCTACCTCCTATCGTCAGTTGGTAGGTTCTCTGATGTATCTGGTAAATACTAGGCTGGATATATGTTTTGCTCTAAACATCCTCAGTGATTTTTAGTTGGAGCCTTGTCATGATCACTGGATAGCTGCCAAGCATATATTGAGATATCTTTGTGGTACGATACATCACTACCTAAAGTACAATAGCAAGGAAGTAAAGTTAATTAGCTTCACAGATTCAGATTGGGGTGGCAGTGATACCAGTGGAAGAAGCACTACCAGAGGATGCTTTAGTTTGGGATCTGCCATGATCTCATGGATGAGTAGAAAGCAAGATCTTGTTGCTTTGAGTAGGAAAGGAGGCTGTATGGTTGAGGAAGCTTCGGAGATATTTATTCGAGAAGCCTTTAGATCCTACTATGATTAATTGTGATAATCAAAGTTGTATCAAGATGTCTCGAGATCCTGTGTTTCATGCTAGGACGAAGATTGATATCACTGATTTTGTTGATGATGATAAAAGTTTGGAAGAGATTTGTTGAGGGCTTGTGTCTGAGACACATTGCTTGGGAGGACATCTAGTTGACACTATGTGTTGATGTCTAGTTCTTGAAGTAGGAAGGGTGGCGTTGGTCATGGAGCTATGACCTCAGATACGCACCTAGATCCTTGGGTCGATGGTTAGCAAGTAAGCCTGATGGTACCTAGAGAGGTTGAAAGCTTTAGTCCATCTTAGTCCCAATTGGGTAGATTGCTCTGGTCAGGAATCTAGTCCGTGGCATTGCGGTGCCTAAGCTGTTTAGAGACCTTGGATAGATTTCCCTGGTCAGGAATCTATTCCATGGCATTGCAGTGCCTAAACTCTTCATAGTTCATATAGTTTGAGATCCTCCGTATGAATACCTCCCTAGTGAAGAGGGAGTGTTGAAAGATGTAACTAGGTTCGGTCTTCATAAAATGTACTTGTCAAAAGAATTTTTATTATTGTTACAATGACTTATTAAAGCATGGGTTTCATGCTTGGGTCATCATTTTATTAGTCAAAGTCCCCATTGAGGATTTGTCATTGTATATTTTAGGAGACCCTTCTTAGACTTTTGAACGACGTAAAAATAATTATTTTTGAGTAAAAAATGAATTATGTGATCTCCACACCAAGTCGACCTCATGAAGATCAAGGCGGTCTCAAGGAAGGCATTTCAACCTATATACAAGGTAGTTCGACTTCATTTGAGAATCTCACTCTCTCAAGCATAGTTCGATCTTGGGAAGCTGGAAGCTGGAAGTTGGGATGAAGTGCGAAGTTGAAGGAAGGGTCCAAAAGGAGTGCGAGTTTGGTCAAGGAGGAAGGGAAGAAGAAAATCAAAATTTTGGTGCCTCTCTCTCTCTCTCTCTCGTGTGGGCTGGTTTAGGAGATCGAAGTCTCCTAGTCTAAGTCGAAGCTACTGCTGATGCCTAAAGCTGCCAAGTTGAAGTTGTTAGGGTCAAAGTGTTGTTGTTGCTAGGTCGAAGGTTGGATCGAAGAAGGAGACGCTGGCTTGGTGTGGAGGAGGTCTTTGTCTGGGTAGAAGAGTCTCAAGGAAAAACTATTGAAGGAAGAGGTTTTGACTGGTTTTCCCCTAGATAGGGGTTTTGTCCTAGAAGAGTACCTACTTATTGTTTCTTGTGTTTTTGTGGTCTTCAGGCACACATAATTTGGTAATTGCTTGATAAAATATAATATAACAAATAAGTAAAGGAAGCCAACATAATTCACAAGTAATTATCAAGAAAGAGAAATCTAACCCTAATCCTACTAGCATTGATTTCTCAACACAAGAGAGGGATCAATCATATGTTGACTTAAAGTGTTTACAACAAAGCATATGTCAGGCCTAGTGTTTATCAAAAACATCAAAACACCAATGAGTTGTTTATACTCTGTGGGATTTGCCAGACTAGGTCCCGCAACTTTGCCACATAATTTCTTAAAGACATCAAAGCACCAATAAGTTATCTATACTTCGTGGAATTTGCCAGACTAGGTCCTACAACTTTTCCACATAATTTCTTAAAGTTCATTTCCATAGGAGTATGAATGGACTTACATTCTACCATAACAAATATTTTAAGAAGCTTAACAACATATTTTCCTTGAGAAAGATAAATTTCACCAGTTCTTTGCCATACCTCTAGACCCAGAAAGTAATGCATCAAATCAAGGTCTTTCATTTCAAATTCAGAAGCTAACTCCCCCTTACAATGGAGGATAAAGATTTTCCTCCTTTCAAGAATAAACCGTCAACATACAATACAAAAATCAAAGGTATACCTTGGACTGTCTTGAAGTAGAGGTTTGGGTTTGCGCTACTTCTTGTGAAACCAAGCTTTATTAGGTAGCTATCAATGCGAGCATACCAAGCTCTTGGAGCTTGCTTAAGCCCATATAAGGCTTTCTTCAGTATGCATACATGAGTTTCCTTGTCATGGTCTTCAAAGCCTTGTGTTTGTTCCACAAATACCTCTTCCTTGAGGAAGCCATGAAAGAAAACAATTTTCACGTCCATTTGGTGAAGAGTCCATCCTTGGCTAGTAGCTAAGGCAACAACAGATCTAATAATAGTATATCGAGCTACAGGTGCAAAAATCTAATCGTTATCTATTCCCTCTTTTTGAGAGAAACCTTTAGCTACAAATCTAGTCTTATATATTTAAATACTACCATATGCACCATGTTTAATCTTAAACAACCATTTGGAAGTGACAACATATTTACCTTGAGGTCTAGGAACCATTTCTCAGGCATCATTCTGGATGATAGACTTCTATTCTTTTGTCATGGCATCTTTCCAAATTCGTTCTTTTGCATCTTCTTCAAAGGTGCATGGTTTTGTCTGAATGATGTTGCTCATGGAAACAACATACCTTTGAAACCGACTTGGCTTTTTACTTTCCTTGAATGTTCCTCTTGGGGGAGCATGTTGTTCAGCATCTTGCAAGGTATCTCATAGCCATAGTGGTCTCTTTCTGGTAGGAGGATCATGTGGTGGAGGATCTAGAGGATCCATGGAACCCATTGGTTATCAACAAGCCCATTCTCAGGTTCCGGTTCAGACTCAGATGTGACCTCTTTTTCATTAGCAACTTGTCTTTTAGCAATGGCAGGAGGAGGAGAGACTCTTGCTTTTCTAAGAGCTGCATCGTCATCAAATGTTATGTTTTTGCTAAACTCTATAGTTCTTTGACCATGTACATAAATTCTATAAGCTTTTGAATTATCACAATAACCAATAAACATACCTTCCTTACCTGAAGCTTCCAACTTGTTCCTTTTCTCTTTTGGCACATGGAAGTATACAAGAGAACCAGAGATTCTCAAATGACTCACCTCAGTTCTTTTACTAGTGAAGATTTTTTCTGGAGTCTTATTGTTTAAGGCTTAATGAGGAGTTCTGTTTTGCACATAATCAATGGTATTTGCAGCTTCTCCCCACAGAAACTTTGGTAGCTTTTGATCATGTAGCATGGCTCTAACTGTTTCCATAATGGTTCTATTCTTCCTCTCAGCCACACCATTTTGTTGTGGATTGTATGAAAGTGGTTTCTTTATTTATTCCGACGCCTTTGCAAAAATCATTGGAGGTGAACTCTGCCTCATTATCATATCTGAAAGCTTTGATCAACTTTCCAGTTTGATTTTCAATCAGAGCCTTGAAACCTCTTAACATCTGAAATGCTTCCCCATTTTTTTTCAAAAAGAATATCCATGCCTTGCGAGAAAAATCGTCAACAAAAATAATGAAATGCAAGTAGCCACCAAGGGAAGTAACAAACATAGGTCCACATAAATCAAAATGTATGCGCTGAAGTACTTGACTAGATTTTGTTCTGCTTGAAGGGAATGTTTTATATGCTTTCCACTTGCACATTTTGGGCAAACTCCTTCATCATCCATTCTGATCTTAGGAATTTCAGAGAGCATCTTTCTTACATGAAGTGAGACTTTGTAGGGTAGGTGAACAAATCTTCTATGCCATAATGCACACTGAAGATCGGTATCATGGACCAGTGCATGAATGAGTTTACCGTTGACTTTGTAAAGCCCTTCACATCTTGATCCAAGAGTGAAGGCTTTTCTCATACTTGAGTTCAAAGTTTAGGTTAGAACTTTTCTATTAATAAAAACAACTTTCGTTCCTTTATCTTCTAGATCAGATATGATACAAAATTCTTTTTCAACCCAGGTACATATAAAACTTCTTGTAGAAAAATAGATTTGCCATCATCTAACTGAAATGAAACTGAATCATAACCTTTAACTTGGTGAGTAGAATTATTTCCAAGGATAAGATTTAAATTAGTCTCCCTCTCAACTAGATTAGAGAGTGCTTCTTTGTAGCCAGTAAAATGTTTGGAAGCACCACTATCAACTAACCAACTATCAAATGAATTTGCAGAAAAAGAATTGGAAATAACATAAACAAGAAAATATTCTGATTGAATTTCTGCTGCATTATTTATATAGTTTGGATTTCTTGTTTTCTTAGGATGCCTTTTTCTTTAAATTTGAAAAGAGTCTTTTGTATAATCAAATTTGTTTTTGAATCTAGGTGCTCTTCTTCTTTCCTTACAATTACGAGCAAAGGTGCCATGCTTTTGACAATTAAAACATTTAACTTTTGACATGTCTAGATTCCCTTTATTTGATTTGAAAACATTTTTTTTTATTAGCTTTGTTTCTCTTGTTATACGCTGAAAATGTAGTAGGTTCTCCTTCTTCATGATGTGCAATTCTCCTTTTGGAGATCATTCGGGCCTCCTCTTGGATACACTTTCCTTGAGCTCATCAAATGTGAGAATTATGTTGATATTGCTGATGGTGGTGATAAAAGTCTCCCAAATAGGAAAATGGCCTCCAAGCGCAATCAACACCATTTATTTGTCAGGTACAACTTCACCAACTGTTGACAGTTGATTCTTGAATTTGGTCATTCTCAGGAAGTATGCTTGAACTCTCTCTCTTCTATTCATCTTGATGTTCTTCAACTGATTTTTCAAGGAAATAATCTGGTTCAAGCTATTAATTGCAAACATGCCAATTAGTTTGTCATACATTTATTTAGCTTTCTTCAAACCAGAAACAAAAGTAATGAGATGATCACTAAGAGAATCAAGGATGATTCTCCTAGCTTTGATTTCACCCTTTTTATGTTTGGATTTGACAACAACACTTGAATTCTCTGGTGGATTAACTATTATGCCTTCAACATATTCCAGAACTTCATGTTCTTCAAGAATGATATCTGGGCTTTCTTTACACAGACCAAAGTTTGAAGCATCATTTAGCTTCTCCTCTACCTTGAAGTAGGATGAAGTCGTCTTGATCAGAAAACTTTGGCAGCAAGTGGGGTATCTTAAGGTGATCTCTAGTTTCCCTGGACTTGTTTTCATCAAGGCTCTGATATCATGTTAAAATCTAAAAGTTCTATGTAGAAATTTAAAAATTCTTTGTAGAAACTTGAAAGTTCTATGCAGAAAACTGAATGTACTTTGCAGAAAGATGAATGTACTTTGAAAAAAAACTGAATGTACTTTGCAAAAATTTGAATGTACTTTGTAGAAAGTTGAATGTACGTTGTAGAAAATTAAATTTTCTATGCAATTGCAATGACTTAAAATGCAGGTTTCTTCTTCTAAACTTTTTAGATCAACAATTGTAGATAGAACATAAACTTAAGGATCATATGAAGACAACCAAGCACAAATATAAGACATTGAGAGTTAAGTCTACTTACCAAGGCAAAACCCACAAGGGGAAAACCCAAATGATTATTCTTCTATTAGATTTTTTCAAATTTTCAGCAGAGCACAAGAAACTCACCAATCTCTGATCAACTTGCAGTTCTACTATTGAAGGTCTTACACACATTTAGTTGATTTTCAGTATATAGAAAGTCATGGTAGGATGCATTACAACCATGATAAGATGCATTATAGCAGAATTGAGATGACATCACAAGAGCATGAAAGAATAGCCAAAGTAGCAATTTGTATGATTGAAGCAAGTCATCTAGCAAAAATATGAAGATAAGAGTTTGTCACACCTCATCATCATTAGGAAGAAGCATTTGCAGAATAAGGGTCATCAAGATCCTCCATTGGAATATTTGTTAAAAGTTTCACTTCTACATAGAAGGAGAAAGTGTCACATTCCACCTAGTATGGGATCCACAGTTTAGAAGGATGAAAGTATGGTGACAGAGAAGTGCAACATGACAATTTAGTGGAGGCGTTTTCATCTTCAAGCAAGGAAAGAGAAGCTGCTGAAGGAAGCCTAGATGATCATATGAAGAAAGAGGTATGCATATTTTGCTAACTTTGATAGATGGATAAAGTCATGTCATCACTTAATTATAGATAGAATAGTTAGAATGCTCTATTTCATGAGCATGATTGAAGAAGGGATTCTTCCTTATGAATGATACATGAAGGCATAATTACAATGTGCCTTGAAATCCTCTACATGCTAACAAGATAGATTTAACACTATGTGACCTCATGAAGAATATGAGGTGATTGGCAACATGGAACACATGAATTAGCAATTGATAGCCATGATAAATATATATTTTATTAATAATTGAATAGATGATTTTACAAGCTGAGAGGCACGGGTTTAAATACAACCCTACGTGCCTATTGGTCAAAGATCATGCCCTATGCCCTAATTAACTAATTTGTTTACAAGATACTAAATTTTTATAAAACATTGCCTTCCTCCCAAAAGATGCTTTGTCCTCAAAGCATACGTAATGATGGATGTTGCTGACAAAACCCTTCAGTGTCCCAAGAAGCTTCTTCTTCTGGTAAGTCTTTCCACTTGATCAAGTATTCCTTGATTACACGAGATTGAAGTTTCCTTTCTCTGGTAGATAAGAACCTTCTGGTTCTAAAATGACCCTTCCGTCACCATCTAGGGATGGAAGCATTGTTTGCATTGATTGATGGTCGCCCAGTGGCTTTTTAAGGCAAGAGACGTGGAAGACGTTGTGGACACGACTTTTCTCCGGAAGGCTTAAACTATATGCGACTTGGCTAATCTTTTTATTGATCTGATATGGTCCATAGAACTTCGGTGCCAATTTATTTTTTCCTTTTTGTTTCAAGGACAACTGTTTGTATGGTTGGAGCTTGACAAATACCCATTCTTTAACTTCAAATTCTCTTTCGGTTTTGTTTCAGTCCACTTGTTGCTTCATATCGTTCCTTGCATTATTCAAGTTTTCTTTTAGGGTTTGGACGATTTTTTGGGTTTCTTCTAGTTGGTTTTTAACAATAGGTGGATTTGTCCGGATAGTAGCTAGATCCTTCCATTTCGAAGGTTCGTACCCATACAAAGCTTGGAATGGAGTCATTATTGCTGACGTATAATAAGTAGAATTATACCACCATTCAGCGAGATGCAACCACTGAGCCCACTTATTTTGTTTTTTTGTAGTGTAACAATGTATGTATGCTTCCAAACATTTATTGACAACCTCTGTTTGTTCATCTGTTTGATGGTGATAAGCGGAACTCATATTTAGGTAGGTGCCTATGTGGTTGAACAATTCCTTCCAGAAATTACCCTTGAATTTGGCATCTCTATCACTCACAATGACTTTTGGAAAACCATGTAATTTAGATATATTTTTACAAAATATTTCAGCGATTTCTTTAGTTGAGTCTGATTTCTTTATTTCCATAAAATGAGCATATTTGGTGAGTCTGTCGACCACTACGAAAATCTTGTCCTTGCCTTTAGATACAGGTAATTCCTCAATAAAGTCCATTGATAATTTTTCCCATTTCTAATTCGGAATGTTTAAAGGGTGAAGTAATCTAGGTGTCATAATATTTTTACTATTGTTTCTTTGACATGTGTCACATTCAGCGACATACTTCTGAATATCGCGACTCATCCCCTTCCAAAAGAATGATTAACGTGCATTGTCGTAAGTTTTAAAGAATCCTACATGTCTGGCTGACAGTGAATCATGTGACTCCTTGAGTATCTTGGATTTAAACTTGGAGTTTGCATTCAAATAGATTCTTTCTTTGTACAATAGAATATCATTCTTCCATTCAAATTTTGAGTTGTCTGGAAGGTTATTGATTATCACAATTATTTTTGCATCCTTGGCATACTCACTTCGAATCTCATTAAGCCATTCACGAACAACAACTGAGACTGCAAGTAGTGTTGGTTCTTTAGCTTTCCTAGACAGGGCATCTGCTACTACACTGCCTTTTCCCCTTTTATGTAGTATCTCCATGTCAAAGGCGACAATTTTTTCAATCCATTTTTAATGTTCTTCGGAAAGTGTTTTTTGTTGAAGGAGATGCTCGAGACTGTTATGGTTCATTCGAATGGAGAAATTACTTCCCAAAAGATATTGTCTCCACTTAGCCAATGTGCATAATAGCAAGCATTTCCTTGTTGTATGTGGACTTGAGATGTTCTCTTTTATTGAGCTTCCTCCTTTCAAAAGCTATTGGATGCCCTTCTTGCATTAACACTGCGCCTATACTGAATCCGGAAGCATCACACTCTATGATAAATGGTTTAGAGCAATCTGGAGTTGCCAATACCGGGGCATTAGACATAACTTCCTTCAGTTCTTCAAAACACCTTCCTGCTTCCTCATCGCATTAAAATGAATTCTTCTTTAAAAGGTTTGTCAGAGGTGTAGTTATATGTGCATAGTTTTTAATAAATCTTCGGTAATATCCAGTCAATTCTAAGAACCCTCTTAGCTTGGATATATTAACCGGTTTGGTCCATTCCTTTATAGCTTTGATTTTATTAGGGTCCACTTTTATGCCTTCATGGGATATATTGTGTCCGCGGTATTCTACTTCTTCCTTTCCAAAGGTGCATTTGGATTTTTTTGCATAGAACTGATGCTCTTTCAGTAGTGTAAGAACTTTATCAAGATGTTGTAAGTACTCCTTCCAAGTTTTACTGTAAATTAAAATATCATCAAAGAATACTAGTACATACTTCCTAATATATGGACGAAATAATTCGTTCATAGTGGCTTGGAACGTTGCTGGTGCATTGGTTAACCCAAACGACATTACTTTAAATTCATAGTGACCTTCGTATGTTCGAAATGCCGTTTTTGGTATGTCTTCCAACTTGATTCTAATTTGGTAATAGCCTAACCACACGAATTAGTAATTGACAACCATGATAAATATATATTTTATTAATAATTGAATAGATGATTTACAAGCTGAGAGGCACGGGTAAATACAGCCCTACGTGCCTATTGGTGAATGGGCATGATCTTTGATCATGCCCTCTGCCCTAATTAACTAATTTGTTTACAAGATACTAAATTTTTATATAACACAACAACTGTTCCTTTGTAGGAGTTGTGTTTAGAGAACCTGAGAAAGCAATATATAAAGAAGTTAGCAGGAGAGTTCTTAAAGATGTATCTAGAACTAGTTAGAAGATTAATCAACATCTAGAAGGATTAGTTATGCCATTTCCATGAAGAAATTATGAAGACTCTGACAAGTATGAAGCGGTAGTAAATGTCTTGGAGATGGGTTCAAATAATAGGTAGGATGTTGATGTTGCAAAAGCTGATATTATGATGAAGGGCCATGATAAAGAGGTAATTTTGATTTATTGATTCACTTTTGATTTTTGAAAGTAAACATCTGGTTGGGTTGGAAACAAAGCTACCGGAAGAGGGTTATAGAAATTTGTCTACAACTAGTACACAATATTGATGGATGATTATGAAAGGAATATGACTTGGAAAGAGGTAGAGGTATGAAGGATAGCCAGATGATGATGAAGAAGGTCACTTCCCGATGAAGAGAAGGATGACATGACTATTGCTTCAACACTATATTTCGTTGAAGGGAAGTTATGTAGAAGATGGCCAAAACCCTACAAAGAAGTTATGAAGAAGATGGCTCCATGGTGAAGAAGTTGGAGTTCATCCATGACATGATAATGAAAAAAGGAGGAGCCGTACAAGTAGTTGATAGTACCATAGTCTCCACCAAAGAGCAAATACTTTTTATTGGAAACAAATCCCTATTTAAGAGGGAGCTTGAGTATATTGATTTTATAGGAATGAGTAGATCCTCCCTAGTTGAGAGGGAGAGATAGTCACATCATTCTTGCCTTCGCATTATGAAGAAAGAATGGAGGATTGGGTAAGCATCTGAGATTAGTACTGATACTCTTTGAGGATGAGGTAGAGCATCCAATAGGCAATAGTAGTCGAAGAGGGAATTCCTCGAGGATGTGGAAATCCAAGATAGGAATGGTCCTAAAAAGACATACCTTATGAACATCCTAATGGGGTATGTGCCTTGAGAGACAATGATGAAGGTGTTTATAAATCATTTGCCTCCCCAACATTTTGCTCTAATTTAGTGGAGAGATTGAGCTGTTAGTCAAGGCCTTGCTATGTGACAATGTTGTTTGATATGATGAGATGCACTGATATAGGCTGAAAAGATAGCTTATGTGATGGTTCACTAATCTGACTCTTATGAGAATTATTCAGTATGAGAATGTCCATGTACCTTGTATGTATTATGAATACCTCCCTAGTTAAGAGGGAGTGTTGAAATATGTAACTAGGTTCAGTCTTCATAATGTCTTATGTACTCTTGATTTTCATATTTGATGTAAAAGAGAAAGAAAAATTATTATTATTATTTCATAGCATGGGTTTCATGCTCAAGGTCAATTTATTTATAGGTCAAAGCACCCATTGTGTGCTTCTAGGGTTTGTCATAGAATCAAAGAAGTCAAAGTTGGTCTGCAAGAAGATAAGTCGGCCTAAAAGGATGAAGTCTGCCTCATTAGGGCTATTCGAGCCTCGTAATAGTGTATATGTACAATAGTATCCGACCTCATTTGAAAGACAGTTAACCAAGCTCGTTGAAGCACACAAGAATGATTAAGAAGCCAATGAAGAAGAGGAGACTTAAAGGAAGAAAGATCGAAGCCTTAAAGTTTTTTTTGGACCACATTATCCCACACGTGTGAGGAAAATTAGGGCACACTTTGGTGCTACTAAACTGAAACTGTAGTCATCTTAAAAAGTTGAAATCTAGTGTCAAAAGGATCAAACTTGAAGACCAAATTACCAAAGAAAGAGAAGCACCCTAAGCAAAGGAAGAAGGAGATTTGTTTTACCATATTCCTCCCACACGTGTGAAGATACAGGTATTTTAGGGAGGTCGAAATTTGCAGGTCTGAAGGAAGAAGCCGAAATTCGTTCCATGGGTCAAAGTTGTGCAAAAGAAGAAGATTTTGACTTGGGTTGACTTTGTGAAAGAGAAGCTCATCAAAAGGAAAGGTTGACTTGGTCTTCGAGAAGTCTTGGTCTTGGGTCTAATCTTCTTGAAATTTGTCATTTGAATGTTCTATAAGAAGAGAAGAATTCTTGTGGGTTTTCCTCTCTAGGAGAGGTTTTGGCCCTGGCTAGCAACCTATTTCTTTTGTCCTCTTGTTCTATTGATCTTCATGTTTTGGTAGCTGTTTGATGATAAGAACATTTTAATAATCAAGAGAAGAAGAAGCTAATTTCAAGTACATTAAGTTTAAGTAAAAGAACATCACAAGCAGTTATCAAAGTAAAGAGAAATCACCCTAATCTCGCTGCCCTTGATTTCTCAACATTGTTGCCTCAGAAAACTCTTCAATCAAACTTTAGAGACCAAACATCTGTTGATTTTTGTATAGCATCAGGGGTTATTCAAGCATGCAAAAAGGTCTCCCAAGTCGGCCTAAAAGAATTATGGAAATTAAAATACATTTTTTATTTTATTTTTGGGCTTCTCGTATGCTCCAGATTGTTAAGTCGACTCCACCATGAAAGGATGTGACGCTAAAATTCACCCAATTGACGTATAAATTCATGAGGAGACTCTTATTTTGACCAATGAATCATGATTACATCTTCTCCACAAGACAACCAAACGTGTGAACAAAAGAAGACCGAGTTATTTGTAGTTTGACTGAATTCAAGATTGATCGTTGACTGAAGTTGACTACAGTACAAATTTGACCACATATCTTTGATTGCAAGTTGAGTTGACCATAGGACTTTGACTGAATGTTCGCACTTATTTGTTGGCCAAACTTTTGATTGTTGATCAACATTGACTTCTTTGTTTCTGGGTGGTTTGACCAACATTGATTCACTAGAATTTTGACCAAGTTTGATTGGTATTTGGACTTCGATTTCGACAGAAGTTTCTAGATAATTTTTTTGTGAACCTTGCTCCTCGAATAAAATTTGCTAGGTTTTCTCCCAAGTTTGGGTTTCCCAGTGTAAATTTGTTGTTTCTATTGTACATGGCTGTCTCTTTATGATCCTACTGTTTTCACTGCATTACTGTTGAGATTTTCAATGCAAAATTGCTCAATGATATCAATGGCATAAAGATAAAATTGTTAAAGATCATTAGGAAGTAATTATCAGATCAGAAAATTAGTGTCTATTGTTCATCTTGTAGAAAATTCAACATTGGTTTAAGAGCTTTGTTGAAAGAGCAACCATTGAAGTCAGCATAAGAGAAAAGTGTTCAATAGCTTGACTATTTTCTTTGATCTATCGCCAATTATTCCCATGTCTTATAATGGAAGGCACGTGTCAAGAGGAAGCTATCTTAAAGCTAGAGGGAGCTAAGGAGAAAATGTATGTTTCTTCTCTTTTTGGCACTATTACAAATGGCAGTAATGTCTGGTTAGTGGATAATGGCGCCTCTAGGCACATGACTCACTTTCGAGATACTCTCATAGATTTGACAGAAAGAGATTTGGCATTACATCCAAGTATGCAGTTAAAGGAGTTCGATCAACTTCGTTTTAGTTGAAGTCTGGAAACTCTCTACGCATGAAAGAAGTTTTATTTATACCAGGATTGAAGAATTTGTTTTCTATCTCAACATTGGAAGATAGAGGTTATAAAGTTGCATTTTTGGATGGACAGATTCTTATATGGTCTAAGTGCTCAAACACAAACTCTGTAAAAGTGATTGATGTTTGAGTGGGAGGACTATATAGACTGATAGGATGACTAGCCCAAGCATTGGTCCATGGTAGTATCGGTTTATGTGAGGTATGGCATCAAAGATTTGCTCACTTACATTACAGGGCTTTGCCAGCTTTAAGAAAGGTATTCTGGAGCTTCAGATTGAGCATGATGGCACTTGCAAGGGTTGTGCACTTGGTAAAAGTACTAAGGGATCTTTTCCAAGCAGTGATATTAGATCGAAGGGAATCTTGGATCTAGTACATTAAGATGTATGCAGACTTATCATTGCAACTTCCTTGGGTGGCTACTTGTAAGTTGTACTACATAACATTTATTGATGATTTCTCCCGAAAGACTTGGATCTACTTCATGAAGACCAAGGATGAGGTCTTCAACAAGTTCCAAGAATTCTAGGCACAAGTAGAGAACTTGACAGGAAGGAAAGTCAATGCCTTGAGGTTAGATAATGGAGGAGAGTATACTTCCAAGGACTTCAGTGATTTCTGCAAGGAGGCAGGAATTAAGGGCGAGTGGATCGTCCCTTACAATCCTCAATAGAATGGAGTAGCACAAAGGAAGAACATAACTATTGTGGAAGCAGTAAAGGTGATGAGTGATGATCAAGATCTACCCATTGTTCTTATGTGTTAAAATTGGCAACTAGGGCCAAACTCTATGTGGGTCATCTTATTTATGGCAGTTGATATTTTGCTTGGCCTCCTCTCATCGAGAGGTGTAGGATTGATCTAAAGATCATCTGATTCCGATAAGTATTCATGGAGATATGAATTTATTTGTGTTATGGGACAATTCGTCAAGGTCAGCCAGCAACCAAATAACCCCCACTTGTGCTCAATGTTTTAGTATAAAAGGAGGTGGCTTCATAATCATTTTTTCATACAACTCTCTTGAAATTTCTTCTTCTCCACTTGTTTTGGGTCTTAGTGGAAAGAATAATCTCTAAGGCATAAACGTTGTCCTAGAGGATGCCCCTAACACAATCCTAGATGATATCCTAGCAGCTCTACACATGCCCTAGATCTAGGATGCTGTCAGCCCTAATCCAAAAGTGCTAACTCATTGGAGAGGAGGAATGTCTCTGAACTAGCCAACAAAGAAGGTAGGGACAACGTGGTGTTTTAGGGCTATTGGAGCCTCTTGGTGATTGTGTGAAGGGTTTTTCTATGCTACAGCCAAACTGAGTTTGAAGAAGGGAGCACACAGGTCTGTGTGGGCAGCTTCAAGGTAAGGGTAACACTGTTTTGGTTGGCTATAGGTGACAGCAAGTCCCAGTGGTAGGCCATAAGCCTTGCCTAACTAAAATAGGGATAGCGTGGAGGCTTCTTGGGCTGAAAAGTGCCCAGAACAACGACACGTATGGAGGAGACCCTTCCTTGATAAAGCCGAGTCTTTGGGGGTTGTTTTGGGTGACTGCTTGAGGGTTGTTGTAGCGCATGGGTGCCCTAACCAATCACAGTGAGGAGCAACAACAAACGCAGACTTGGACACCACCTATCGGCTGTAAGAAAGAGACATTGTTAACAATTATGAGAATGCGTTTTAGGTGCACATCTTGGTTGCAGTCTTGAAGAACAGTGACACTGAAAGGAGAGGTCCCTTCAAATGTTTTATGAGGAGATCCTAATTGCTGTCACAACCTAGGACTGTGGGTTCATAGTCTATTTTGCTGTTGGGCTAGGCCATAGGCCATAGCCAACAGCTAAGGCAGTGTGACAACATCACTAAAGTAGTGTGGCAGCATGTCAGAAGTAATGTCCCTCCTTATGCAAGAGGTAGACAACATTCTAGGAGATGCAACATAATGGTTGGATTCTACATGGTTGAAACTTGATACAACATGTTTAAATACAACGCATGGATGTTGCCACATATTCAGATACAACCCATGGATGCTGCTACATATCTAGATGCAACAATTGGATGCAACAAGGTGCTAGAGGTAGCAGTGTAGTGTTGCATAATGATTGAGTGTAGCTCGGTGATGGGAGTGTGTGATCAAGAGCAGCTTAATGACAGTGGTGCTGCATGATGAAACATTGTAGTATATATTGAGCACAATGATGGGTACAGTCATGATTAGTGAAGCATGATGAGATGTAGCTACTAGCATTGTAATGATGGGTGCAACATGGTGCAGCATAGTAAGGGGCAACATGATGATAAGCAACACAATGATAGGTGCAACATGGTGATGGAGTCACCTTGGAGAATTAGTTGAAGCAGCATGTCTTCAACTGAGTTCAACTACCTCATGTATCATCTTCTTAAAGATGATCTATGCTCTTATATAGATAAGTCAAAGTGTTGACTTCTGCTGTATATGTACTCTTCAATCAAACTTTAGAGACCAAACATTTGTTGATTTTTGTATAGCATCGGGAGGTATTCAAGCATGCAAAGAGGTCTCCCAAGTCGGCCTAAAAGAATTATGGAAATTAAAATACATTTTTTATTTTATTTTTGGGATTCATGTATGCTCCAGATTGTCAAGTCGACTCCACCATGAAAGGGTGTGGCGCTAAAATTCACTCAATTGACATGTATAAATTCATGAGGAGACTCTTATTTTGACCAATGAATCATGATTACATCTTCTCCACAAGACAACCAGACGTGTGAACAGAAGAAGACTGAGTTATCTGTAGTTTCACTGAATTCAAGATTGGCTGTTGACTGAAGGTGACTACATTACAAATTTGACCACATATCTTTGATTGCAGGTTGAGTTGACCACAAGAATTTGACCGCATGTTCGTGCTTATATGTTGACCAAAATTTCTTGTGTCCTCTTGTCTTGGCTTGTGTTCTGTGATTTATGTTTATGTTCTATCTGCAATTTACTATTATGCTGATGTGATTGCTAATTTGGAAAAGATATTGAGCTAACTGTGAAAATTGAAATAAATTGCTCTAAGCATAGAATGTTGGGTCTCTATAATACTAGTGATTACCCCATTACTATTGTAGTTGTACCCTTTATTAATATTGTTGTGCCCCTATTGTCCCCATATTGTTATTACTGTGCCCCATAGAATCCTTCTATTGTATTTTTGTGGCTTTATATTATTATTGTTAGGTCGTCTGGGTTATATTGTGACTCCTTAGACTCTTATATATAGAAAGGAGGTTTTATCATTTCAATCATCGAAGAATTGTTCATTTATGTAATGTAAAGGAGGTTGCCCCCTCGAAGAGGCTGAATTCTAAGGCGTTGATCTATCTTTACTATCTTTTCTTGAGCTGGTTTCGTAACAGATGTTTACCGCTCTATTCTCCAAAATCTAAAGATAAAGGCAATGTTGGGCCAGGGGCTAAGTTCTTTGCCATAGAGAAGTTGATACATCAAGGGATAAAACAATTCAATCTACTTGTTCACAAGACACATTTTCTTTATTCTATGTGAATCTTTTGGGCCTTATTTGTGAAGCTAACTCAAATATGGAGCTTCTTGTCCAAATTCTGGCAAGTATCTATAAATCATGACAAAGAAAGACAATGACATAAAGCCTAACATACCTGTGAGACTATTGGTGAATGATAGACTCATAAACAATGATATAGATAATGCTGATATGGAAAGAATGATTTTCATTATATTAGAGATAAGGTATAATTCACTCACCTTGATTGTTGACTCAATTTACATATAAATATGATCTCAAATTGGTGGCTCGTCTTCCCCCTTAACCTTTTGAGTTTCCATGTTCCTTCCTCTGCCACTTCCATGTGTGACTTGCTATCATACAAATTCACACTTCAAGAGATAAAGAATGAAAAGCTCATGCGATTTGAGTCAAAACAAGAGGGGGGCTATTGTCAGTGTTATCTCTCAGAATTTCCCTAGAGAAAGAGTTCCAATCTCATTGGGGGAGAACCTAAGCATACTAACAGGCAAAGCCACCCACTGTCACCTTGACAACCTTGCCTCTCACTTCTAGATTTTGGATGCATAGTTTTCTTAACCTAAGGGGGGTTTCCCTATGCTTGATTCTAATTCTAAGTTTGTTGTTGGTATGAGTTTTAGTATAACTTATATTAGATGTTGATGCTTCCTCAAATGATGATGGCTTGTTCAATGATTACATAGCAGAAATATGAATATCCTCATTCAAAACCCATGATTTTATTTAAGACTTGCAAATTATCAATGTGTTTTCTCTGAGCAAGAAATGACTTGAGTATCGGGTGTGCCTAGTGCTATAACCCTCAAAGATATTTGAAATGAGGTCAATACGAGAGAGTAATCTTCTCAAATGTTGTTTTCGGTGCTCTATAACAGTTAGGTGGGCGAATGGCTAGCTTCGTGTTTGGTCCTAGGGTGATTTTTTATATACTGAAGATATGTGGAAGTGATGTCTATGTTTAGGTTTGTCTAATGTGATACTACTTGAATGGGTACCAATAGGGGTAAACTGGTCCTCCAACAGGGTGAGCCCTAAGCTCAATGAGTAACCCTCTGAAGTCACGATTTTTCCATACATGTAGGAATGCCAAACTACAGTTTTAGTGGCTTAACGACAAATCTTGTTGTTATTTATAGATGTTAGAACACATCTCTAACCTAAATCACTAAGGGGATTTCTTGCTCAGAGGGTTTATGCAGAAATCATGCGCTTGTGCTGGTCAAGTATACAATCATCATCAATGCATGAAACAAAAAGTATGATTCCTTGATTATCACAAATATTCCAAGAAAGCATTCAAATCAAATCATTCAATATATGGACAAATTCAATGCATTTGGAAAACTTCTCAAAGAATCTCATCCATAAATTCACAATGAATAAATATTGTCTGTTTGCAAAACATCACATGAATTGGTGTTGACACAATAATTTACCACTTGCTTAAACTTTCAAGGCACAATAAATCATGAGAAATGGCAACCATCATAATGTTCGTTTGATCAACGACTTTATTTAATGTGTCAATATGAGTATGTCAAATGCCTTTAGATATTAATTGAAAAATTGATTGTATCAGCACCATTTAACATTAACCACAAGATCTGCTTATTATCCATTGATATATTGCCATCTTATTATGTTGTTTATTAAGGACAATGATTGCAAAATTACGCTAGATCATAAAAAGTATTTGAACATATTAATGTCAATATGTATGTCAATCATCTCATGAAATATCACTATAAAAACAAATCGATTAACATATGTACCAAGCAATATTAGGGATATTTATATTAATACATTAAATATTAATATAGGTATATAATAATATAATGTATTAATTTATATATATAATAGTATAATGTATTACTATATAATAATAAAATGTATTGTGTATGTTAAAGTATATGTGGATTTATTATATTTAATATTAATAATTAATAATAGTACATTATTATAGTTAAATAATAATACATTATTGATTGTATATGTAATAATGTACTAATAATATATACTGTTGGGCGCATGGTATTATGCATTGGATTTTTCCTTTGGCTAAGAGTTAGTTTTGTGTTTGACACAAAAATTCTGCAGCTTCTTCATAGTTTAAAACATTATAATTGAATTTTATAATTTTTTTATTAATATTTAAATTCATTTATTTGCAATGTGATTGGTTTAGGTCTTATTTCGTAATCATTGTATTGGGTATACCTGTCACAAGTCAACATGTACAACCATCTCAAGATAAAATGTCATCCGTACTTTTTTGTAAATGTCAAATGATTACATGTGTACAGGGATGATCTGGTGTTGGAGAAATTCAGGGAGAAAAACTTGTTTCCATGGTAAAACAATAACCACTAGAAGGCCGAACTCACTGAGTAGTAACTACCACAACTGGCAGGGCCACAATACTTGGGTTTATTGTTGAAGAGTCGGATTGGTAAGCCATCTCATAAGCTATCTTCTCAGCTTATACCAGTGCATCTCATCATATCAACCATCATTGTCATATAGCAAGGCCTTGACTAACAACACTTTCCCTCCACTAGATTAGAGCACAAGGTTGGGTAGACAAATGATTTATAGACACCTTCATCATTGTTTCTCAAGGCACATACCCCGTCCAGATGTTGACAATGTATGTCCTTTTCGGACCATTTCTGTCTTGGATTTCCACATCCTCAAGTTATTTCCTCTTCGTCTACTCTTACCTGTTGGATGACCTACCTCATCCTCAAAGGGTATTGGTATCAATATCAGATGCTTACCCAATCCTCCATCCTTTCTTCATAAAGTGAAGACAAGAATGATGTGTCAATGTCTCCCCCTTAACTAGGAAGGATCTACTCATTCCTATAAAAGGAATATACCCAAGCTCCCTCTTGACTAGGGACTTGTTTCCAACAACAACTATCTACTCTTTGGTGGAGTTCATGGTACTATTAGAGGCTTGTAGGGCTTCTCTTTCTACATCATCATGTCATGGGTAACTTCAACTTCTTCATTATGGAGCCATCTTCTTCATAACTTCTTCGTAGGGCTTCAAACATCTTCTATATCACTTCCTTACAACAAAACATAGTGTTGAACCAATAGTCATGTCATCCTTCTCTTCATTAGAAAGTGACCTTCTTTGTCATCATTTGGTTATCCTTCATACAACTACCTCTTTCAAGTCATGCTCTTTTCAAAATCATCCATCCAATCTAATGTGTACTAGTTGTAGGTGAGTTTCTGCAACCCTCTTTCGGTAGCCCTGTTCCAACTCAACCAGATGCTTGCTTTCAAAATCAAAATTGAATCACTAAATCAAAATTACCTCTTTATGATGGCCCTTTGTCATGTTATTTGTTTCTGCAACATCAACATCCTGCATAATGAATCCATCTCCAAGACATTCATTACCAAGGTTCTTCTTCTTCATCATACTTTATCAGGGTCCTCATACCTTCTCCATGGAGATGTTATAACTATTCCTTCTAATCGTTATCAAATGTTGATGATCCATACTATCTATGTAACTGTAGACACATCTTCTCGAACTCTTCTTTCAATTTCTTCATATACTGCTTCCTCAGGATCTCTATACATAACTCCTTTCTACATAGGAATAGTTGTTGCCAACCACCTCATATTATCCATGAGGTCATATAATGTTCATTCCATCTTGCCATCATGTAGAATTGTTCAAGGCATACTGTATTTATGCCTTCATGTATCATTCATAAGGAAGAGTCCCTTCTTTTTCAATCATGCTCATGAGATAGAGCATTCTAACCATTATATTTGTAATTAAGTGATGACATGGCTTTATCCATCTATCAAAAATAATAAATATATGCATACCACTTCCTTTATTTGATCACCTAGGCTTCCTTTAGTAGCTTTCTTTCCTTCCTTGAACATGTTGCACTTCTCTGTCATCATACCTTCATCCTTCTTGAACTGTGCATTCCACACTAGGTGGAATGTAGACTATCTATGTAACACTTGCTTCTTCCAAGTAGAGGTGAACCTTTTTCAACAAAGATTCCAAACGAGGATCGTGATGATCTGTATTCTGCAAATGCTTCTTTATAATGATGATGAGGTGTGGCAAACTCTTATCTTTATATCTTGCTAGATGACTTGTTTCAACCATACAAACTGCTACTTCGACTATCCTTTCATGCTTCTATGATGTCATCTCAATTCCAACTTTAATGGATCTTATCATGACAGTGATGCATCCTACCAGGACTTGCTATCTTCCATATACTTAAATGTGTGTGAGACCTTTTAATAGTAGAGTTCTTTTACTTCTTCCTTCTTTGACTTCTTCTCTTCCGGTTCTTCTACTTCTTCAGTCACACGGGCTTCGCTTCTTTCTTTTCTTTTCTTGTTGCCCTTCTTGAGTTTAGGACAAGTCCTCTTGAAGTGCCCATATTCATTACATTCATAGCACTAAATTTTAGTACATTTTCCTTTTGAAACTTCTTTCGAGGCTCAAACTTTCCAAACTTCCCTTTCCTCCTTTTCATAGCTGCATATGCTTGTGTTTTCTCATTTCCTCCAATGCCATTCTTTGCCTTTTAATCTGGTTTCTTCAATCTTACATAATGACCATAGATTAGATCATTGAATGGTGTAGCTTCCTTCTTTCCATAAATGCTTGATACAAAGTTGCCCCATTCATCTTGTCCATAATCAAAATAAATTCATATCTCCATAAATACTTATCGGAATCGGATGATCTTTAGATATATCCTACACCTCTCGATGAGAGGAATCTAGGAAAAATATCAGAAGCCATAAATAAGGTGATCCACATGGAGTTTAGCCCTAGTTGCCAATTTTAACACTCCCTCTCAACTAGGGAGAACTTCATCTGTAATCTGTCAGGCCGTTGCTGCTATCCATCTATCAAATGCACTGTCCTGTACAACTTGACCTCACTCTGTTCTGCTCTGCTCGAACTATGAAGAAGAAGAAATGATCGAGGATGTACCATACCATCCTCCACTGACCCAAAGTCAGTGTTAGAGTGTAAACCACTCTCACTGATCCCAGATCAATGGAGGTCATCCTCACATAGGGAGTATGGTAGATATAACGATGCGTCCATCGATAGTACTACTATGGTCCCTATCCTCATTTCCCTACTCATTGATCAAATGAGAGGTACTTCCCATGAGTCCCAGACTGCATGGGTAGGATGCCTCGACAGGAGAACTAATCATCCTGTCCACAGGAGAACAAATCATCTTGTCCAGTGGATGCCATGGAGAACTAATCATCTTATTCCACAGTTGCCATTGAGAACGAATCATCCTGGCCCACAAGAGAACTAATCATCCTGTTCCACAGTCGCCATGGGGTGTCACAGGGGAAGGTTGAACCTTTACCCTATAAATAGTGCACCACCAGGGGATGGTGAGTCGCCCTGTGGTCACATGTCGCTCCAAGTACCCCGTGCCCCCCTAGAGCTCCTAGAGCTCAATACATCATACTCGACCCTCATAAGAGGGTCTTTGAACGACACCAAGTTGTTCTCGGAAAGTCAGGAATTTAACCTTTCCTAGGGGCTTTGTCAAAATGTTGGCGACCTGTTCATCTGTACTGATATGTTGGAGCCTTATTGCTCCTTGTTGCACCATATCTCGAATATAGTGGTACCTGACATTGATATGCCTGGAGCGATCATGAAATACGGGATTCTCTGTTAAACGGATCCCGCTTTGGTTGTCGAACAGGACCACGGTTGTATCCAATGTAAATCCAAACAACTCACTAAAGAGTTTTCACAACTAGACTGCCTCACAGGAGGCCATGCTAGCAGCAATTACTCTGCCTTGGCGGTGCTCAAAGCCACCGACTTCTGCTTCCTGCTCATCCACGATATCGAGGCAGATCCCAAAGAGAAACAACACTTGGAAGTGCCTTTTCGGTCCACCACACTGCCTGCCCAATTAGCATCAGTATACCTAAGTAATCTCACATCTCCGACAGTGTATCTAAACCCATGAGTGATTGTGCCATGAAGATATCTCAACAGATTCTTGGCACCAATCCAATGTGAGTGGGGAGGCTCAACCATATGTTGACTCAATGTGTTGACTGCAAAGCATATATCCAGACGGGAGTTCACCAAGAACATTAATGCTTCGACGAGTTGATGATACTCGGTAGCATTTTGTAAAACAGGTCCGACAACACTATTGCTCCATCGGGGTAGTTATGGGCTTGCAGTCCACCATGCCAAATCTTTCCAATATCTTCACCAGATATTTTCCTTGAGATAGGAAAATATCCCTTGGTTTTTGCCAGACTTCCAATCCTAGGAAATAATGCATAAGTCCTAGGTCTTTCATCTCGAACTTAGATGCCAACTCCCTCTTACATTCGTGAATGAGAGGGTCGACACTTGTTAGAAAGAGGTCGTCAACATATAGCACCAGTATGAGAGGCTTGTCATCTATAACCTTAAAGTAAAGGTTAGGGTCGACTTCATTCCGAGTGAATCCCAGCTTCATCAAGTAGCTATCGATCCTCTCATACCATTCTCGGGGTGCTTGCTTTAGCCCATAGAGGGCCTTCTTCAACCTGCACACATGAGATTCTCGATCATAAATCTCAAATCCTTCGGGTTGCTCCACATAGACCTTCTCTTTGATCGAACCATGTAAGAACACAGTCTTGACATCCATTTGATGTAGGTTCCATCCTTACGAAGCAACAAGGGCTATGATCAAGCAAATGGTGGTATATCGGGCAACAGGTGCAAATATCTCGTCATAGTCTATACCTTCCTTCTGGGAGAAGCCACAAGTGACAAAAGGAGCCTTATACTTTTCCGCACTTCCATCAACTGCATGCTTTATCTTGTAAAGCCATTTTGAAGTAACAACTGCTTTGCCCTGGGGTTTGGGGACCACATCCCAAACATTGTTTTTCATAATGGGCTCATATTCCTCGGTCATAGCATCCTTCCATGCTTGATGCTTGATAGCATCAGTGAATGACGAAGGCTCATTTTGGATGATCGTGCTCATGATGGTCAGGTATCCCTGATACCTGTTTGGCTTCTTACTTTCATGGAAGGTTCCTCTGGGTGCAGTGTGTCCTTCAGCATCATCAAGTGTTCCCCCTAAGCCATGAAGGCCTCTTCCTAGAAGAGGAAGGCTCTTGCGGAGGAGGATCAATAGGATCCATAGGTTCTTCCATATCGGGCATCGTCTCATTTTTCTTTTCCTTTGGTTCCCCGGTGTCAGCTTCTTTAGATCCCCTTAAAGTAGGAAGATTTTCTACTTTTCTAAGAGCCATATCTTCGTCAAAGATGACATCATGACTAATCTCGACTTCCCTTTAACCAGCAACATAGATTCTATAGCCCTTAGTATTTTCGCTGTAGCCCTCGAAGATTCCTTTCTTTCCAGATGCACCCAATTTCTTCCTTTTCTCTTTCGGCACATGGAAATATACAGGGCTTCCAAAAATTCTAAAATGAGATACGTCAGGTTTTTTACTGGTGAACATAGGCCACCAAGCACTTGTTGATAGAGCCCTAGATGATCTTCCTTGCTTTGACTTCTCCCTTGGTCCATTTGTTCCTAGTAGCAGCGGATGCATTTGATGGAGGCTCAACCATTCCGCCTCTCACATGGTCCAACACTTCCTGTTCTTCTAATGTTAGATTGAGAGACATCTTTTGTCTATGATAGTCAGACTTCTCACGGTGTTTGTCTTCAGCAGGGAAGTGTGTTGAGGACCCCATGATTTATTTGAGATAGCCTTGCCAACCTTCTCTTCGGTGATTGCTCTTGCTCTTGCTCTTGCTTGGGCTTTGTCTTCACCTCAGCTCCGATGTCATGTTAAATTATGGTATGTTCTATGCTTAGAGTAGTTTACTTATTTTGTTCTTATTATCCACAGATTAGCAATCACATATACATTAAGTAAAGTGCAGATAGAACATTAAATGATCAACAGAAAGCAAGCCAAGACAAGAGACACAAGATGTGGCGGCTAGCCAGGGACAAACCCCAATGTGGGGAAACCCTTTGATCAAATCTCTTTTATCTTCAATAGTTCAGCAGAGAGAAATAATACAAAATCTAAATTCTGTAATTTTATGTCAGCAGCAGCAAACCCTAGATCAACAAAGTCAATCTTGGTCAAACTAGTTAAAATTGACCTCTAAAATACTTGTTCAATTTCCGGTCAACTTGTCCTCGAACAGCCTGAAGAAACAACCCTTGAACAACCCCAAAAGTTTAGTCAATTTGCAAATTTCTGAAGTCAACTTGCAGCCCTAAATTAGGGTAGTCAACACAAGTCAAACCAGAGGTCAGATCACCTAGATTTTCGTGCCAAAAATTGCGGCTTGCCTAGGTGAGGCAACCACACCCAATTTGCACTTCTGGAAGGTCAACGCTTGGTCAATGCTGGTCAAAGAGATGACCTGCTGCGCTAGCGTCCTTCTTTCTGCATCTTCCTTGCCCTAGGACGTGTTCCTTTCAGCCACACGTGTGAGAGAGAGAGAGGCTCCTTTTATGCGTAGGAGAGAGAGAGAGAAGATGAATGAATGAATTGTTCAAATGAGGAGAATGCTCCTTGTATTTATATCCAAACGTTGAGGATGAATAGACGTGATTGTTGGGCTTCTGAGCCTACATAAGTTTATTGGCCAACCTTGACAATTTGTCCATAATCAAAATAAATTCATATCTCCATAAATACTTATCGGAATCGGATGATCTTTAGATCAATCCTACACCTCTCAATGAGAGGAATCTAGGAAAAATATCAGAAACCATAAATAAAGTGATCCACATGGAGTTTGGCCCTAGTTGCCAATTTTAACAATTTGACATAGGCTCCACCCTTGATTGGCAATAAGAGCAATTATGGATCGGATAGTGGTGTATCGAGCAACTGGTGCAAATATTTCATCATATTCAACTGCTTCCTTTTGAGAGAAACCACTAGCCACAAACCTTGCCTTATATTTTTCAACACTTCCATCCACTGCATGTTTAATTTTGTAGATCCATTTTGAAGTGACCACAAACTTGTGCTTAGGTCTACTCACCACTTTGTGTTGATTTGGGGTAGCATCGGATGTGCTCTAGCCTTGAAAATTGGTAGAGAGGTTAAAGCGCATGAGATCTCCAAGACCCAAAAATGGTTTGGGTAGAATCTAAACAGTTTGGGAGATATTAAAATAATTAATATTTTTAATGGAGTCCTTAAGTGTAAACTTAGGGAAAATAAAATATTAATGTGAATTAATATAAAACTGAGTTAGAATGGTCCAAAAGTCATGGATCAAGCTAGATCTAATCTTAACCGTTGATTAGGGACTTAATCTCAACTGTTGAATTGTCAACGAGAAAAGTATAAGAAGAGGCTTGAGGGTCTGTTGGAGAACACATTGAGTTGATTAAGAATTCGATTTTCTGGGGTAGGGCTTGCTGAGGAAATCGAAGGAGTGATCAGAGTTGCAGCTGAGGGGTAGGGAATACAGTAGCAGAGAGGTAGAGATAGTACCGGGAGCATCAGTGCAGAAGCCGAGAGAGGGTTGATGCAAAGCCAACTAGAGGCCATGTAGAGGTAGCCAGAGGCCACGCAGAGGCAGCCAAGAGCTACGTGAAGCCTAAGGAGGGCCAGCGTGGGAGATGCAGAGGCTCTAGAGGCTGATGCAGAGCCTCGAGAGGCTGATGTTGGGCGAAATAGGCTGACACTGGGCCAAATAGGTTGACGCTGGGCCAGAGAGGCTGACACAGACCCTAGAGGCTGACACTGGAAGATTTCGGGGGGCAGATTGGGGTTGATATCTGTCTTTGACTGAGAGGTACTACTGCCGAGGGCATTCTCTATTGGGTGAGCCATTTTTGGCACCCAGATTGTATTCTGAAATTGCTTAATAATAAAACCCTCTGATAGCTGCACCGATTTTCCCGCATTGGGTTTTCCGGGGACATTAGTCCAAAAATAACTGTCACTTGTGTTCTTGTTTCTTTCAGTTGATGATTTGTATGTGTTGATATTGTACTTGTATTTATATTCAGTATTTACATGGTAAATAACTTGTTAAGTAAATGAACAAGTAGGAAGAAATAAATCAAATAATACAAGAAGAATTTATGATGGATAGACTTAGAAATTCCAACACTTTGCAGACATCACTGTTCATGATTGACTTATACTCCATCACATCTTTCCATACTTGGTGCTTTACAACTTCTTCAAAAGTGCAAGGTTCAGTTTGAATGATAGTACTCTTGGCAGCCAAGTACCCTTGATACCTGTTGGGCTTCTGACTTTCCCGAAATGTTCCTCTTGGAGCGACATGATTTTTCAGCATCTTGAAGTGTATCTTTGAGCCATAATGGTCTTTTCTTTGAGTTAGAGGGATCACAAGGAGGTGGATCAAGAGGATCCATCGAGCCATCAACATCGGGCATAGGCTCATCCATCGGTGGTTCTTCTTGTTTCTCAACATCATCATCATCCTTCCTTCAGATGGGGAGATCTCTGGCTTTCCCGAGGGCAATGTCTTCATCAAACATACCATCTCTACTTACTTCTATCTCTTTGACCAGGTACATAAATTCTATTTGCCCGAATTTTCACTGTATCCAACGAATACACCTTTATTTCTAGAAGCTTTCAACTTGTTCCTTTTCTCTTTAGGTACATGAAAATACACAGGACAACCAAAGATTCTAAAATAAGAAACATCAGGTTTTTTACCAGTGAAGACTTCTTTGGGTGTCTTGAAATCCAAGGCTTGATGCGGGCTCCTTTTTTGAACATATACAACAGCGTTAGCAACTTCTCCCCACAAATACTTTGGTAGACCTTGATCATAGATCATGGCACGAGTGGCTTCCATAATAGTTTGATTCTCTCTTTCAACAACTCCATTTTTCTTTGCAGTATAGAGAACGATTGTCTCCCTCTTAATGTCTCCCTCTCTACAAAAGTCATTGAATTTATTAGATTCATATTCAGAGTCCTCAACGTCTTGATCTTCTTTCCTGTTTGATTCTCCACCAACACTTTGAAAGAACAAAACCATTTGAACACTTCATCCTTCCTCTACAAGAAATAAATCCATGTTTTGCAGGAGAAGTCATCCACAAATATTGCATAGTATGAGTATCCTCCTAATGAAGTTATGGGCAAGGCACCAGACAGGTTAGAATGGATCAATTGAAGAATATCAATTGTTTTGCTTTCACTAGAAGGGAATGTTCTCTTTATGTATTTCCTTGCTGCAGTCTCTTTATGTGTTTGCTTGCTGCACAACCTTGACAGACTCCTTCATGGTTCATATGGAACTTGGGCATTCTTGTGACCATCTTCCTTACTCTAGGTAAGGCTTTGTAATGTAAGTGGGAAAATATTCGGTGCCATAGCTCACATTGAATAGAGGTATCACTTTCCAATGCTCCCAAAGGCCTTCCACCAACTTGATAAACACCATCAACCCTAAACCCAAGAGTAAAAGCGTCTTTGAAGTTTCTATGCCATACATGCACCTTTCCATCAATGAAAGCTACCTTGAAGCCTTTGTCTTGCATTGCAAAAATAAACAGCAAATTCTTCTTCGAATTGGGCACATACAAAACTTCCTAAAGATGTATGGTTTGACCATAGTTCAAGTGAAGAGTAACAGTTTCTATCCCTCTTATAGGGTAGCTGGGATTATCTCCAAGAATAATTTTTAGATTAGTTTTCCTCTCAACTAAATTTGAGAGGACCTCCTTATATCTAGTGAAATGCCTTGAGGCTCCACTATCAATAACTAATGATCCAAGGTATTTGGAGGAGAGGCAATAGATAGAGAAAAAATTAGATAGAACTCTTCTTGTTTTTCTACTACATTATTTTCATCATACCTAGCATTTCTTGTCCTCTTAGGAGGTCGATTATTTCCTTCTTGGGCAGCAAGAGCATTCTTTTTTCCTTTATTGTTAAACCTGTTGTTTCTTTGATTGTTATTACTTTTGTAATTGTTGTTGTTGTCATCCCTTGGAGGTTTTTTCTTGTGAGGACACTCACTAGCATAGTAGCTGAACTTGTTGCAATTGTAGTAGCTTCCTTTGCCTTTTCCTTTGAATCCTTTCTTAGATCCTTGATGCTGTTTGCTTGAATTAGATGGACCAACATCATACCTCCTTTTAACATGTGCATAGCAATGTTGTAGTAATCGTTATTAGGATATTATTGGTGTGGGGAAAAAATCGGAAAAAATCGTAAAAATCGGGAAAAAATCATAACATACAAAAATATTCATTTTTTTTCCAATTTTTTTAATATCTAAAGCATCTACAACATAAAATAAATACATTGACACATAAATATGATAAAAGAACTAATATGTAAGATGTTTAATATCATTTCTAGTGCTACATCGCACATAAATGATAACAGTGAATCATGTCCTGAATAGTAAGTCCTGACTCATGACTCCCAACTCAAGCTCAAAATATCAACAAAAAGTATAATAATGTATCTCATGAGTCATAATGTCATATACAATGAAATGAACCAAATAACTAAAGTCTAATACTACTCATTTCCTCAACCCCTCTTGCGAGAAAATGCAATAGCTTTCCCTTTCTCTCTAGATGTAGATGCCGATGGAGTTGGCAGTGGACTCTGCTATGCTCTAGAAGCTGAAGAACTAGGAGCTATAGGAGGTAGACCACGTCCTCTACTGGTGGCAGGGGCAGCCCGGGTAGGTGGTGTCACCTCCTCTTCCTGTTGCTCTATCTCCTCTTCCTCCCCCTCCACTACTTCCTACTCTAACCAATCATCAGCAGACTCCATGAGAGGCCTCTCGGCCTCAACCCTCCATGCAGCAGTGGTGTCAATCCCATCCAATGAGATGGTCTCCATATCAGGTGTCCTCTCAAGTTGCCTCACCCACAATCGAAGATTGTAGTAGACGTAGACCATGTCATTAAGTCACTGGGACTCCAACCTATACAAAGATCATGAAATAATAATTATATAAAAAAATATTGTTTAATGAATTTAAAAAATTATTTGGAAATTTGCAATATTTTAAGTGTTAACCTGTTGCGCTTCTTGTTGTGTATTTTTTCAAATACACTCTAGTTGCGTTCACATCTTGAGGAGCTACATGTTTGGCTGAGGATTCGAATGGCAAGCTTTTGCAGAAGGGGTACCCTGTCACCATACGTTCTCCACGATGCATCTACAACAAAATTACAAATAAAATTTTAAATAAACATAAGAAAAAAATGAAATTTGAAAGTTGAAGCAAAGTATGAAGTTGTGAACTTGAAGAGGCAATGAAATTTGAAACAAACTAAAAAATACCTGGCATTTTAGTTGTCCTATCAGTCACAACCATGTTAAAGCCAATTGTGCCACCTGCCATCCTGTATGTCTCAATTTCTTTGGAGATTTCTGTACGTTCTGCTAGAGATCGCACCATCCTCTGAACACAGGTTAAGAATCCATCCATGATCTCAGCGTCAAATACGAACCCACATGGGTAAGAAAATGCAGGGTTCAAGTAGATCCCTGCAGCATGAATTGGACAATGGAGTGTGTTGTTCCATCGTTCATCAATCACTTCCCATAGGAGGAGTTGTTTCTGAAACCCCTCATCTTCCTTATCATCATAGTAGACCCGAATGGATTCTTTCGCCCTGTCCATGGCCTCACACAAATAGTCCATTTTGGGCTTCTCACCATCAACTAATCGAAGAATCTTTACCAAAGGTTCAGTAATGGTGCACACCTCCTGCACTTTCGCTCAGAAGTCTTCCTGGTATGAAATTGGTCTGCATATGGCTTCTCTCTCTGGTTTGCGGCTCATTGTCAAAGCACGCCACTCCTCTGAAAGAAACATTCTCTTCACATCCCACATAGAAT
>APFE031132335.1:382218-409515 GCA_000404065.3 Pinus taeda
TTTGTTGTTGGTGAATTTTCTCATCAAGCTAAGCACAAATGTATGATTATATATAAATTTTGTAATGCTTTTTGATGACTCAACAATATCTTTGACAAAGGAAATTTTCCCTATGTCCTCCAACATCAAATCAATACAATGTGCTGTACAAGGTGTTCAAAATAAAGTAGGATGCCTTTCCATAAGCATCCTGCCAGTAGCAACATAATTTGCAGCATTGTCCGTTATGACTTGGACAACATGTTCTTGCACCCACCTCCAAAATAAACACATCCAGCAAATCACATAAAGTTTTTGCATCTTTGATATGTGAAGATGCATCAACAGATTTCATAAACATAGTCCCCTTGGGACAACTAACCAAGAAGTTTATAAGGGTTCTCCCCCTTTTGGTCGGTCCAACCATCTGACATCATAGTGCATCCTGTTTGTGCCCATGATGCCCTAAACTCCAATCTTTTGGTGCAGTCAACCTTTTCATTTTGAAGAATCCGGCCTCTAAAGTCATCATTAGAAGGGATTTTGTACCCTGGGCCAACAGTTGCAATAACATCAACAACAGACTGGAAAAATGGATGATTCCTGGCAATGCTGAAAGGAATATCACTCCAAAGGAGAAATTTGGCTAACAACTTGTCATCTTGTTCTTTCTCAGTTTTTTTAAGCATTGAAGTGATAGATAGCTGTGAACCAGGCGTGGTTCTAGGAACAAAAAATGATGAGGCAGCTACCGGGTTGGTTGTAGAACCAATGCCACTTCCTTGTTCACTGAGCCTAACATAGACTTTGTTAGTTGGTTCTTCATTTCTACTTTGGCCTCTTTATTGTGCTCTAAATTTTCCAATGATCTCATGGCTTTTCGGATGATTTCAGGATATCTATTTGTGCAAAGCCCTACATCAAATCCAGGGATTCGTGCAAGGTGATACTTCAATCTGTAAATCCTCCCTGACATATGCTGCCCACGCAACTTGCAAGACAAGTTTATTCTATCAAACCCTCCATCAGGTTCACCAAATTCCCATAGAGGGTCCAATTTCCTTGGCATGTTTGTAACTTGGTTGAACTCTGGATTCTTGAGTTTTAAATTTGTAAGATGAAGTTTGACTTTGAACTTTGAACTTTGAAGTTGAATGGTGATTCAGTGAACCTATGGCAAAATAAGGATTACAATTTACAAGTTACAAATTTACAATTTACAAAAATTAAAAAAAATTACATACATGAGTAACATAACAAAACACATGGAATTTTTGACAATTTAAGAAATTTTAACAAACAAAATGAAAAATCAAATGAAAAAAACCCCATCAAGATTCAAATCAATTCAAAAATATTTGATAACCCATTGAATTCTTTTGATAAACAATGGGTTATCCAGATTCCAAAGCCAACCAAAAACATAGAAAAAAACCAAAACAAAGTTACAAAACACAAAATTTTGGTGCCCATACCGGTTTGATGGAGAAATTCGTCTCCTCCTTAGCTCTCACTCCGTTTTTCTCCTCCAATTAGCAGATTCAGCTCCCAAACGACCAAGAGGTCACCCCAAAACCCCGTCGCTGTCGGCATGCCGCTGTCTGTGCAAATGATTTCCAAAAATTCATGTATTTTGCTCTTATAAACGCGCTGTTTTAATGGCCGGCGATTTTTTCCGTTCGAATCGCGAATTTTTGGAAAAAAGCGCCGAAAAAAATCTTTATATTTATCGGGCGATATTATCGATGAAATTAAAAAACCGCGATTTTACGATAAAATCGGATTTTTGCAACACTGGTGCAGAGAAAGTAGTAGGCTCATTTCCATTGTAGGGCTTATCTCTCTCCGTCATCCTTGTTTCCTCTTGAGTGCATCTAGCCAATAGCTCATCAAAACCAAGTATCTTGTCATTATTGAGAATGGTGGTGACAAATGTATCCCATGGCCTTGAATGACCTCTAAGAGCAATGAGGGTGAGTTCCCTATCAACAATAACTTCTCCAATAGATAGCAAGTCATTCTTCACTTGAGTTATTCTCATGAAGTAGGATTGGATAGACTCCACCTCCGGAGCATCATTCCAACCTTGACCCAAGGTGAGGGAAAGGGGAAGGGGCGAGCTAACCCTATGTGGACCTAGTGGAGGAATGTGGGCCCAGGTGGGAGAAATGATGAATGGGGTAGTAATGAGTGGAAAGGGGGTAATATAAGCGGATAAGGGAGCGGATCCATGCAACCAAAGTCAGGGTTTCTCGTGAAATAGCATCCTTAAAGTCAAATGGTCAGTAAAAGAGATCCCACAGAACTAGAATCCAACATTAATATCCAAAAGGGGTCTACGGGACATGAGCATAGATCTAGCCCATTCTTTCCACCGAATCCCCCCATTAATCCATGCCCATAAGTGTCCATGATAAGCAAACTACAATACTCAATTACCAAATAATAAGGCATACTTTTAGGTTCAAGAGGCCCACCTTCAAACATATGATCATGGTAGATGGGCGAGGGACCACATGGCTGGCTCAGGTGGCGGAGAAATGGCACAATGAGCTAGTTGGTGGCTGCCAGTTGAGGACCATCTTGGAGAAAAAAGTTTCTCCTAGGGATATCACCCACAAAATGGTGGGTAACAGACATCTTATCAAGGGACACTTGAGGATCAAATTTCGAGAAAGACATCAAAGCAAATTGAAGGATATCAAAGTGAAGTCAAAATCTACAAAGAAGTATCAAAACCCTAGATCGAAGAAGAAGTCTACAACAGACAGTCTTGGGATCCTCAAGTTATCATCAAAAGACCTCTAAGGCCCTACACAAGTTAAAGAGATCTACAAATCAAAGTCACTTGAAGATTATCCATCCAAGAGAAGCAAGATCAAGACCGTTGTCATCATCATCAAAAGGAAATCTTCCTCTCGTTGAAGCAAGGTCCTTACCATTGAAGAAGATCATCCAAGAAGCATCAAAAAGTCATCATCAACAAGGACATCACCATCAAGAGATTTAAAGTGATCTTCCTCTTTAAGGTCAAGGATCATTCTTGAAGAGAACTATCTTCATCAAGGAGAAGCTCTCTATTAACTATATAATCATCAAAGTTCAAGGAGGCATCAAGAGAAGCATCTTCTCAAGTAAGTATATTTATGTTTGAATCTGTCAAAATGTCTTTTTGCAAGGAACACAACAAATTAGTTGGGGCTTCAAACTATCTTGCATGGAAGATGAGGACAAATTTGAATCTCATTGAAAATGAGGTTATGGATCATGTCAAAGGATCTATCACCAAACCAGCAAAAGGATCTGCTCAAGCACTTGCAAAGTTTATGAAAGGGGAGGTGAGGGCTCAACAGTTTCTCATAGAATCCATCAAGGATCTCCTCATTCCGTATGTATCTAAACTCGACACCTCAAAAGAAATATATGACAAATTGGTAGAGTTGTTTTCTATAAGCACTGTAGGAGAATTTATCTCTCTAAGGCAAGAACTCTACAAGCTAAGGATATCGAAAGAAGAAGGAATACCTCATACTTTATGAATATATCTGAGATAAGGGATCAACTTCAAGATCTGGGAGAAGTAATGCTTGACAAAGAGATGACCAATGTAGTACTAAATGCACTACCAAAATATTGGGGTAACTTTACTTCAAGCATTTATGAGAAGAAAGATGCTACTCCATTATAAGATCTATGGTCATTGTTACCACTCAAACCAATAGGGAACCTAAAAGGGGTTCCTTGGAGGGCAATTGCTAGGTTAAGGGCAACGGTGGAGGCTTAGTCCACTGTCACCACAGCTAAGTCTCCTTGCTCTTTACGGACTTTCACTAATGGGAGGAGTCCCGGTAGTGTAGGGATCACTTGTAAAGTATATGTCAATGGATATGTGAGAAGCGACCTTGAAAACCCTTTCCCAATGTTGGAGTGAAGAATGTAACTTGCTTTCTCTTTAAGCAAGGGACTTGGTCCACCAAGGGTAAGGGGTGAGGATTGGAGGGTTGAGGGAGAAAGAATAGGCTTATAGACAAGGTTCTCAATCCCTATAATACCTAAGAAACTTGGATTCCCAAATGGTCCTTGACAAATAATCTTTATTGAGAAGTGGGACCACACAGGGCCAAGGGGACCCAACCCGGGTTTGGGGATGGAATGTATCAACCAATGATGTTCCTATCCTAAACAAGGTGAAGGGAAAGGACCAAACAAGAATACTTACTTCAAAAGGTTGAATTGATCTTATTGATGTCTAGCCTTGGGGATGCCTGGGCAAAATTCAATCCTAGAGCTAGGGCCTGAGATTCTCGGAGATTTCACTGTTAGAATTGCCTCAAATTTGGAGGAGAGGGAGGGGACCCACCAACACAGTAGCCTATAGCAGATTGAAATTTTTCCTTGGGTCAATTTCTGAGAAATTGATGCCTTAGGTGACATAATGGGGCTGAACCTAGGAAAAAAGGGAAAAAGGTAAAAAGAGGATTAAAATGATCACGCTTTTTTGAGGGATCAATGCCTAATTCACTTGGGGATATGGAGTCAAGGATAATGATGAGTAAGGACTTGGTTTCTTGATCAAGGAGGCCTGGAAAGTCAACTTCATCCAATGTTGAGAGAAAGAAAAGTAAAGTGACCTTCAAACATATATACTTCAAAGCAAATGATGCAAGTTTCTTGAGATAAATAATTTCTATGACATTTCATTCATATAACATTGCCCCATACATTAAATTAGCTAAAACATGCTCAATTCTACATTTCAATAATGCAACAACGAGCCCTAATTTTGGCAGTATGCAACAACAAGCATAATAGCATTAAAATTTACTTTAAAATTTATAGTTGGGGTTTCCCAAGTAGTACCACCCTAGAACCAAATGGTCAGTAAAGGAGATCCCACGAGACTAAGATCCAAGGGTAACAACCAAAAGAGATCAAGGGGACACGAGCACAAACTAAGCCCACTCTTTCTGCCAAATCTCCCCATCAATCCATACCCAGAAGTATCCATGATAAGTAAACCCAATACTCAATTACCAAATGACAAGACATACCTTTAGATTCGAGAGGCCTTAACCTTCAAACATACGGTCAATACAGGTGGGTGAGGGATCACATGGCTGGCTCAGGTGGCAGAGAAATGGCACAATGAGCTAGTAAGAGGCATCAAGGGGCTGTTGACTGTTGACTGGGGCTCATCATGGAGAAAAATTTCTCCTAGGGATATCACCCACAAAGCAGTGGGTAACAATGATTATGCAAGATTGAAGAAATTGGGATGAAGGCTAAAATTGATGTGGGATCAGGTGATCAAAATCAAGCATATGCTGCTGTGACAAAGAGGAGGAAATTATGGGAAATTTGGTCCTTAGAAAAAGAGAAGGAACATGTCTAAGATTCAATGCTATGAATGTCAAGAATATGGGCATTACAAAAGAAATTGTCGTAAGCTCAAGAAGGACAATAATAAAAGAGGTAGAGAAGAAGCCCATATCACTAAAGAAGTGGAGGAAGCTGAAAGAAGAAGTCCAAGAAAGAGGAAGTAAAAGATCTCTACTATGATTGAGATAGTCTTCCTCACCTAGTTCTTTTCATGTTCCTATTTTCAAGTTTTCTATTGTAAGATATGGCTATCATGAATCACTAAGGAAAATGATAGGATGCATCATGGCATCATAAAAGCATTAAAAGAAAGAGCTTGTGACATCATCATAGAGAAGCATGAAAGATAGTTGAAGTCTAAGGCAGTTACCCATGGAAGGATATAGCTCTTGGAAACCTCATTAGTAACATAGGTGGTACTTATGGGAAAAGGAAGAAAAAGTCATCTAGTACAAAGCTCATCATATATTTGTCAAAAGGAAACATCTGTTGGATGAGGATATTCAAGAGCCTCTATTGGAATTTTCATCGGAAGGTTCAACAATCACAAGGAAGCAAGTGGTTCATCAAGAATTGCAACTTGTGGGAATTCATGGGATGATGGTATGATGACAAAAGAGGTGAAGTAGATCAAAGGATTGAAGGTCTTTTAATCAAGGAAGATGCTGAAAGGAAGCATGAGATGACCAAAACGAAAATGAGTTATGTATGCTTGTATTCAACATTGTAGAGTCATGTCATATAGTTGTAGGTAACATGGATAAATGCTCTATCTCGAGAGCAAGATCAAAAAGGATCTCCTCCTTTGAAATGATGCAGCAAGGCATGAGTCACACATTGTCTAGATGAAATCAACATAATGTGTCCTCACATGAAATATGAAGTGGCTAATAGTGATTGGAGGAACTTTGATTAAAAGTTCCTAGGAAGAAAAATGTGTGAAGAAAGAGGGAAAGAGATCGTGGAAATATGCAATCTTGAAGAAGACAATCAACATCTGAGAACTGAAAGATCTGAGTAGGATATCTCCATGAAAGATATGATGACTATGATGAAGTCTGAAAAAGAAAGAGACCCTTGACAGTATATATCTTTTGGAGATGTGTCAATATGTTTGTAGGATGCTGATGCAAACTAGAAGATGTCATGATGAAAGACCATCACAAAGGTAATTTTAATTTAATGTTCATTCCTTTATTTTTGAATGATATCTGGATGGGCTTATGCAGGGTTGCCAAGGGAAGATCGATGGATGTCTTCCACCCATGATGTCCATGTAGTACGATGAAAGATCCTTAAGAAAACATGGCATGAAGAAGGCATCATGGCACGAAGGAAGGCCAAATATGAACTGATGGATCACTTTCTGATGAAAGGAATAATGACATGACTGACTCATGGATGAAAGTGATGGATGGTGTGTGCCCTACGAAGAAGTCCCAAAACATGAAGACTCCTGAATAAAGAAAAGAAGTTCATGACATCATGAGGAGGAGTTCTTGAAGTAGCTTGGTTGTCCCATCATCTCCACCTAGAGAATTGCTGTAGGTCCCTAATTAAGAGGGAGCCTGGAAATAAGTTTCTAACTTGGTAGAAACTTGAAAGCAAATTCCTAAGCCAAGAGGGAGTTTAGGTACATTCTCTCCGTAGGAATGAGTACATTCCTTCATTGGAATAGATATATCCTCCCTAATTAAGAGCGAGAGATAGACACATCACTCTTGTATTCACTTGGGAAGACAGAATGGAGGATTGGGTAAACATTTGGCATCCAATTGTCTTTGAGGATGAGTTAGGTCATCCAAGGTAAGAGTAGTCATAGAGGTCAGATATTCTTTGAGGACAGGGAATCCAAGATAAGAATAGTCCTGGGGGAACATACTCTAAGGGAACCCGAGTGGGGGATGTTCTGAGAGAGACAATGATAAGGGTGTCTATACATCATTGATCTCGCCAGCAGTGTGCTCTGATCTTCTAGAGAGATAGAGCTGTTAGTCAAGGCCTTGCTATGTGACAATGCTGGTTGATATGATGCTAAACAGATGGTTACCAATCCGACTCTTCTTATGAGAATTCTTCAGATTGAGAATGTCCAAGTGCCTTGTACGAATTATGAATACCTCCCTAGTTAAGAGGGAGTGTTGAAAAGTGTAACTAGGTTTGGTCTTCATAATGACGTGTAAATATGATTTTATGTAATTGATGTAAAGAAGAAAATAAAATTATTTTTGTGATGCTTGAATCATGGTTTTCAAGATCAAGGAATTTTATTTTAGTTAAGGTTCCCATTGTGAGCCTTTAGGTTTGTCATCAAGTCATAAAAGTCTATTGAGTCAATGTCATGTATGGAAGACCCTTTTTGGGCATGTTACAAATATATGCAAGTCTTTGATAGAGTCAAAGGGACCCTTCAAGGCCAAGCTCAAGCATCTCCATCAAGTCGACGTTAAATGAAATAATATAGCTACTCCAAATGACATGTCGGCCTAGGAAACTAGCAAGTCGACTTTGTTGGCATTATGATGTATGTGTTGTACTTGATGGCAACCTACTTGTAGCATAACAACTCACTTGTTATGGTAACTAGATGAATCTACATAAGAGATATCAGATGTGACAGAATGCATGACAATAGTGTTTATAGATGTGATGAAATGCAGGGCAGCTTCAAGGAATCAGTTCAAAAGGCAACTCACTCAGATGAAAGATCACAGTATAGCAGGTATACAACAAAGCTTTGCAGATCACTCTTCATAGAATGAAGAAAGAGAGGTTTACGCAGGTTTATCATTAACCAAGCTGCGTATACATGCAGGTTCACTGTATACAAGTCACGTATACGTACACACGCACTTTCACATAAGGAAAAGCGCGTATACCTTAGAAAACTAAATTTTTGGTCCGAAGTATTTGGTCCATGGTATTTTGATCCATGGTATTGGTCCAAGGTATCTAGTCCAAGGTATTGACCCTAGGTATTTGATCCAAGGTATTGGTCCTAAGTTGTTTTGGTCCATGGTATTGAGAAAGGCCTAAAACTATAAAAGGAGGAGAAGATCATTAAGCCAAAACACACAAGCATTGAATATCTGATGAAGTGTGAGATCTAGTATGTAGGTTATTGGCTTATGGTGCTGTGCTCGATCTGAACCAAGGATGAACCTTAGCATTTGATGAAGGATAAGATCTAATGATGTATTAGGATCTTAAGGGTCGAACTGAATTATCTTTATGTGTTTTGATCAAGTATCCGAATAACTGGTAAATATGATGATCTGAGTATGAATGAAGTCTGGAATAGTTGTAATATTTAAATCATCATTTACAGATCTGTACGCAGGTTCACTATAGAAAAGAAGCGTATACATGCTGGTTCTGCATATCAAAGCGGCGTATACATCACAGATTTGATTTGCAGATCTGTACGTTGTTTCGCTTTGAGGAAAGCACATATGCACGCAGGTTTGACATATGGAAGTAGCGTATACCTTGTAAAATATGTTATAGTTGCTTTTGTTTACTATTGCAGTGTTCTGGGTTCTGGCCTGGGTTTTGGTTACTATATTTTGGTGACAACATTCTGTATGATCAGATTGATGGGTTGTCAAAGTGATTGATTAATTTGGTTGTGGTTGGTTCAAAAGGAGATTGGTTGATGCAGATATATTTGATGATTGAATGATGTTGTTGATGGATCCAATCTGAAAATTTATGAAACGTGGTCGCTGGTAGAAAAGAGAATGTTGTAGCCCTCTGTAGGCCGACACCTACGTATTAGTAAGCATATTAGCTAGTACAAGAGCTAGGGGGTTGTAGCTCCTGTCCAGTAGAAGCTAGAGAATGAGAGAAGGTTGTAGCCTTCTACAGGTAGAAGCCTGCATACTGGTATAAGACTGCACCAGTACAAAAATTGTAAACATAATTTTCTTATTATTAAAAGAAGACAGAGACGACAGTAGCAGGTGGTTTTTGCCCACATTGGGTTTTCACCTTATATCTTGGTGTTATTATGTGTTGTTTATGTGTGATACTTTATTCTACTTTTACTGCACTGTCTAATGAATTTTTGATATATTGATAAAAGTTCATTACATAATAAATTGGGTAAATCTAAAGATCTCTGCATATATGCTGGTTGCATTAAGTATAGTCGCGTATAAACGCTAGTTCACTGAGCTGAAGTAGCGTATACAAATCAGTTTTGAAAATTATTTTATTGATCTAATAATACTGATTCACCCCCCCTCTCAGTATTATTTCCAACAATTGGTATTGGAGCAGGTCCTTCAGAAGAAGCTTGATCGCTTGAAGGAAGATCCATCATCATGAGTAATCAAGAAAACGGGGGATCCATTAGACCGCCAATCTTTGATGGGAGCAACTTTGTTTACTGGAAGGTAAGAACCATAGCGTATCTTCAATTACTTGCAACAGATGTCTGGGAAATCGTGGAAGGAGGATATACATTTCCATCAGCGATTCCTACAAATACGGCAGGTAAAAAGCGATATGAAACCAATGCCAAGGCTGTCAATACATTATTAGGATGTCTGTCCCAATCAGAGTTTGTCAAAGTTATGCAGCTCAAATCAACCAAAGAAATATGGAACAAAATCGTTCTAAGCTACGAAGGAGACTCTCAGGTAAAACATGCTAAACTACAAACTCTCAGAATTCAATACAAAACTCTCAAGATGCACAATGATGAAAGTATAGCTAGTTACTTCTTACGTATAGATGAGGTTGTTAATTGTATGAAGAATCTGGGTGAAGAGATAAAGGAAGTTACCTTAGTTGAAAAAGTTTTAAGATCCTTGTCTGTTAAATTTGAATCAAAAGTATCTACCATAGAAGAAAAGCAGGATCTATAGAGTATTACTATGACACAATTTCACGGAATCTTAACTGCCTTTGAGATGGGAAAAGGAGGTCCATCAGATATGAGAGAAGCCGCATTTAAAGCTTTAGCAAAAGGTAAAGAAGAACTCAATGAATCATGACATATTTCAGAAGGAGAAGAAGAAGCAAACTTTTTCAAGAAATTTCAATGGGGTTCTGGAAGATTCAGAGGTAAACTACCTTTCAAATGTTTTGCCTGTGGGAGAGTTGGTCATTATACTGCCAAATGTCCTCATAAAGATAAATATGATAAAGGGAAGGAATCTGCAAAATGGAATAGAAAACAAAGTGTAAGTAAAAAAGCTAATATACTCATGAAGATAGCGATGGTTTATCAAATAGTGATAAAGATAAAAATAGTAATGACTATAGACTTCTAATGGCTTATGAAGATGATGAATTTTTGGATGCTTTAGATGAAGATGACCTTTATGAAGAAATCTCTAAACTTAAAATCTGTTTAGAAGAAAAGAATATGATCATAGATACCTTGACATACCAACTTGCTAAAAGAGAAAAATACAATGAAAAACTAGAATGTGAAATTGTGGGTCTAAGAAAGGATCTTGAGAAAACAAAAGCTCTCAATCTTAGATTTGCTAAAGGATCAGAAACCTTAAATGAAATTATGAAAGTGCAGTGTTCTCCTCTAATAAAGACAAGTCTTGTATATACTGAAGAAGCATCTCAATCATAGAAGCCGTCAAACTCCACTAAAAGCTATCTTTATGTAGCAAAGAGCAGTGAACAGTTTGACAATCGTCAGCAAAGGCATAAAGTAAATCACTAGGTAAACCAGGCTCAATTTACTTCAAGGATGAACAGAAGCCACAACCAACCTCAGGTAAATCGTACTCAATTTGCTTCAAAGATGAATATCAATAGAAACTACAATCACCAGGTCAGTAGATTTGATAATCACAGGAACTTCTTTAATGGTCAATGTTTGTCATGTCATAATTTTGGACACAGAGCTGCTCAATGTGTTGCTTACAAAACCATCATGACTAGAGAAGCACGAAATCAAAGGCATGTGATAGGGATCAAGAAAAGTTCCTATAATAACTTTTCTCTACTTGAAAATGAAATAGAATGCTCAATCTGTAACAACTTTGGCCATGAAGAATCTGAATGCAGGAGCAAATTTCGGCAAATATCTCAAAAGGAGCGAACTCCATTAAATCCCAAAACATGGAAAAAGAAAGAACCACAAACAGAAAGATGTGGTATAGCCTTGTATGCAAAAGGACAAGAAAACTAGTGGTACATCGGTAGTGGATGCTCAAAACACATGACAGGTGACAAAGAAAAACTACACTCATATAATGCCTTAGAAAAGGAAAAGAGTGTCTCATTTGGAAACGACACTCCTGCTGTCATAAAAGGTAAAGGCTCTGTTTTCTTGAAAGAAAAGGTTAAAGCTGGAAATGTTGTGTATGTTGATGGCTTAAAGCGTAACCTATTGAGTGTGAGTCAAATGTGTGATCAAGGAAATGAAGTAGTGTTTCGATCAAATGGATGTGTTGTTCGTGAGCTTGATACAGGAGAAACCGTGATTAAAAGTACAAGAACTCCAAACAACCTATACATACTCAAGGGAGGACAACAACAATTCTATCTAAGCAAAAATGATGAAAACTGGCTATGGCATAGAAGATTGGGACATCTAAGCTTTTCTCAAACAAGAAAAGCATGCAGATTCCAGGGTGTTCGAGATCTTCCAGAGATCAACATTCCTAAAAATACTATATGCAAATCATGTCAATTTGGTAAGCAAACCAGATCTCAATTCATCGAAAATGAAGGATCAGCTAGTAAGCCTCTTGAACTTGTTCATACTGATTTATGTGGACCATCAAGGAAAAAGTCACCTCGAGGAGAAGAATACTTTATATTGTTCATTGATGATTTTTCCAGAATGTGTTGGATAGGTCTTCTAAAGCATAAAGATGAAGCATTTGAAAAGTTCAAAGCTTTGGTTGAAAATGAATCAGATCAAGGGTAATTTACCTTGGATGAATTCTTTGACTTCTGTGAACATGGAATAAAAAGACAATTCTCCACTGCAAGGACTCCTTAGCAAAATGGAGTGGTAGAAATGATGAACAGAACTGTTCAACAAATGGCTCGTGCTATGCTAGATGAATTTGGAACTCCTGCAACCTTCTGGGGTGAAGCTACATTCGCCGCCGTCACTATTCTCAACCAAGCAAATGTTAGAGTAAACAACACTCAAACGCCACATGAACTTTGGTTTGGTAAAATTCCTACTGTAAAGTACTTCAAAGTTTTTGGAAGCAAATGTTACATCAAAAGGACTGATGAAAAACTTGGTAATTTTGAACCTAGAGCAGATGAAGGTATTCTTCCCGAAGTAAAGGATATAAATGTTATAATAAAAGACTTGGGAAAATTATTGAAAGTATTGATGTTGTAGTTGATGAAGCATGCAAAAATCCAAAACAGATAAAAACCGAAGATCATGACAATGAAGAAGATGGGGATCATTTTCCCACATCAAATCACACTGATTCTGAAGAAGAAACCAATGAAGCACCAGAAGAAGAGATAACGATAGAAGAAAAGACTCCGTCCAGATATGTTTAGAAAAATCATCCAGAAACTCAAATTTTGGGGGAAAAGGGGCAGGTGTGCAGACAAGAAGAACTATTGCCGAAACCTCAAGCTATCTAGCATTACTATCTTCCATTGAACCTCAAAATGTAAATGAAGCATGCAGAGATGAATGTTAGGTCAAGGCCCTGAATGAAGAACTTGAGCAAATTGAAAAGAATAATACTTGGGAATTAGTTCCTAGACGTCATGATAAGAATATCATAGGAACTAAAATGGATATTCAAAAACAAGCTGAACGAAAATGGAGAAGTTATTAGAAAGAAGGCCATATTTGTTTGCAAAGGATATGTTCAACAAGAAGGTATAGATTTTGAAGAAACTTTTGCACCTATTGCTAGACTTGAAGCCATAAGAATGTTTCTTGCTCTGTCTAGTTTTCAGAAATTCAAAGTATACCAAATGGATGTAAAATCAACCTTTCTTAATGGAGACTTAGAAGAAGAAGTCTATATTGAACAACCAGAAGCATTCATTCTTGGAAATGATGCAAAACTTGTATGCAAACTCAGAAAAGCTCTCTATGGTCTAAAACAGGCTCCAAGAGCATGGTATTACCGTCTTGATAAATATCTCCACCAACAATGTTTTTCAAAGGGGTCAGTAGCTAGCAATCTATATACAAAGATGGAGATAAATTGCTAATAATTGTTGTGTATGTTGATGATATTATTTTTGGTAGAAATGAAGAATCCATGAGTCAAAATTTTGTCTCAGTAATGTAGCAAGAATTTGAAATGTCCTTGCTTGGAGAGCTTACCTATTTTCTTGGTTTACAAGTTCAACGAAATAAAGATGGTATTTTTCTCTCACAAACCAAATATCTCAAACAGATCCTGAAAAAGTACGGCATGGAAGATTCTAAACTAGTGTGTACCCTAATGGTAACAGGATGCAGCCTCAGCTCAAATGATGAATCAGCAACAATGCATCAACCAACTTACAGATCCATGATTGGCAGTCTGCTTTATCTAAAAGGTACCCGACCGGACATCATGCATGTAGTGGGAATAGTTGGCAGATTCCAAGCAAATCCTAAGGAAACACACCTTTTAGGCAGTCAAAAGGATTTTCAAATATCTTCAAGGAACACAGAACTTTGGTTTATGGTATCCTAGAGATGCAGATCTTACACTTCATGCATATACAGATGCAGATTGGGCAGGAAGTGTTGATGACAGAAAAAGCACTAGTGGTGGTGCATTCTATATGGGTTCCAGGTTAGTGTCTTGGTTCAGCAAGAAACAAAGTTCAATTGCATTATCTACAGTTGAAGCAGAATACGTGGCTGCTGCATCTCGCTGCACACAACTACTTTGGATGACGCAAACCTTGCAAGACATTCATATCACATGTACTCCACCCATCTCCATTCTATGTGATAATACAAGTGCCATCAGTATTTCAAAGAATCCAGTCATGCACTCCAAGACCAAGCACATACCCATCAAATATCATTTTCTACTTGAACAAGTGCTTGAACAAAAGGTCAAACTTGAGTATGTTCCCTCGAAAGAACAGGTTGCTCATATATTTACTAAACCATTGCCCAGAGAGACATTTCAATATTTCAGACAAAAGCTGGGAGTAGTTGCTACATCATCCTGCTGTTAAATTCTGTCTTCTTCAGAGAAAGGTGGTTATACACGAGTTTCATGAAGCCTAGTCGCGCACATACGCTGGTTTCTGTGGGTATAGTCGCGTTTATGCTGCTTTGAAGGAGAGCAGTGGGCCAGACTCAGAAAAAAGTGGTCTGTTATGGTTCTGTCAATTATCTGCTCTGTTTGATGATGGTTTCACTCTGCTGATAACATGTGGAAATATATTGGTTCTCATAAAGTTGTTGACAACTTGATGCATATCTGATTGATGATGATGCTTTGATATCTCTTACTGACATATGCAATGATCAGATCTGACAGTGAACAGGTGGAACAGGTTCAGGGAGAGAACATGGTTGATGATAGTTTTGGAACTAATGATGGACATATACAGGTTGCTGGTCTGGATGCTGATTGATAGATGCTGTTGATGATACAGATCATATGCTAGTTGCTGATGACTATCATGGTCTTGTTTAAGATATTTGGTCTCTGTTATATATGTCATGTACATCTTTTAATGTAAAGGTCATGAAAAGAACTAATTTGTAACCCCACTATGCATGGGATGGATGATGTAATGTTTTTGTTTTGACAATTGGTATATACCCACTTGGTTGGGTGGATGAGTCAAATTTGGCATATCCCCACTTGGTTGGGAGATGGATGTATGTATGAGTCATTGGTGATAGGAAGGTAATTTGTGATGTATGTATATAGTCAAGTTCTTCTTTTAGAACATTTTTTTGCTGACTTTGCTTATGCTCAGGGGGAGCATGGACTCGATCATGGGAGCTCAATCAACACACTTCAGCATATCAGCGAATTCAACATGCACTTAGGGGGGCATGACCCTTTGCCCTTGATGTCAAAGGGGGAGAGTGACTTGGTGTGGTTGTTGTTGCCATCAAGTCCAAAGGGGGAGATTGTTGGCATTATGATGTATGTGTTGTACTTGATGGCAACTCTCTTGTAGCAAAACAACTCACTTGTTATGGTAACTAGATGAATCTACATAAGAGATATCAGATGTGACAAAATGCATGACAGTAGTGTTTACAGATTTGATGAAATGCAGGGCAGCTTCAAGGAATCAGTTCAGAAGGCAACTCACTAAGATGAAAGATCACAATGTAGTAGGTATACAACAAAGATTTGCAGATCACTCTTCATAGAATGAAGAAAGAGAGGTATACGCAGGTTCACCATTGACCAAACTGCATATAGATGCGGGTTCACTGTATACAAGTTGCATATACGTACACACGCACTTTCACAGAAGGAAAAGCACGTATACCTTGGAAAACTAAATTTTTGGTCCGAAGTATTTGGTCCATGGTATTTTGATCCGTGGTATTGGTCCAAGGTATCTGGTTCGAGGTATTGACCTTAGGTATTTGATCCAAGGTATTGGTCCTAAGTGGTTTTGGTCCATGGTATTGAGAAAGGCCTAAAACTATAAAAGGAGGAGAAGGTCATTAAGCCAAAACACACAAGCATTGAATATCTGATGAAGTGTGAGATCTAGTATGTAGGTTATTGGCTTATGGTGTTGTGCTCGATCTGAACCAAGGATGAACCTTAGCGTTTGATGAAGGATAAGATCTAATGATGTATTATGATCTTAAGGGTTGAATTGAATTATCTTTATGTGTTTTGATCAGGTATCTGAATAACTGGCGCATGTTGTAATCTGTAAATATGATGATCTGAGTATGATTGAAGTCTGGAATAGTCGTAATGTTTAAATCATCGTTTACAAATCTATATGTAGGTTCACTTTAGAAAAGAAGGGTATACATGCTGGTTCTGCATATCAAAGCGGCGTATACATCACAAATTTGATTTGCAGATCTGTACGCTGGTTCACTTTGAGGAAAGCGCGTATGCACGCAGGTTCGACATATGGAAGTAGCATATATCTTATAAAATATGTTCTAATTGCTTCTGTTTACTGTTGCAGTGTTTTGGGTTCTGGCGTGGGTTCTTGTTACTGTATTCTGGTGACAACATTCTGAATGATCAGATTGATGGGTTGTCAAAGTGATTGATTGATTTAGTTGTGGTTGGTTCAAAAGGAGATTGGTTGATGCAAATATATTTGATGATTGAATGATGTTGTTGATGGATCCTGTTTGAAAATTTATGAAACGTGGTCCCTGGTAGAAAAGAGAAGGTTGTAGCCTTCTGTAGGCTGGCACCTACGTACTAGTAAGCATATTTGCTAGTACAAGAGTTAGGGGGTTGTAGCTCCCTTCCAGTAGAAGCTGGAGAATGAGAGAAGGTTGTAGCCTTCTGCAGGTAGAAGCCTGCATATTGGTATAAGACTGCACCAGTACAAAAATTGTAAATAGAATTTTCTTATTATTAAAATAAGACGGAGACGACAGCAGCAGATGGTTTTTACCCACATTGGGTTTCCACCTTATATCTTGGTGTTCTTGTGTGTTGCTTATGTGTGATACTTTATTTTGCTTTTATTGCACTGTCTAATGAATTCCTAATATACTGATAAAAGTTCATTATATGATAAATTGGGTAAATCTAAAGATCTCTGCATATACATAGTTGCATTAAGTATAGCCGCGTATACACGCTAGTTCACTGAGTTGAAGTAGCGTATACAAATCAGTTTTAAAATTAAATTATTGATATAATAATATTGATTCACCCACCCTCTCAGTGTTATTTCCAACAGACTTATTTTTCATGGGCAAACTACTATAAATAGTGAGCTCACCCTCCATTTGGATCTCAGATTTTCGGTCAAGAATAAGTCTGCAATAAGAAGTGCGAGAATCACTAGGAAAACAACCTCATAACTAGCGAAGGGAAGGAAAAGAAGAGCAAATTCTTAAGCATTGTTTTGGGTTTGTTTTTGGGTTAAATACACTCCACACGTGTGAGATTTCAGGGTTGTCTATTGCGGAATGGGCCGAAGTATTTCAGAAGGCAGATTTGGGAAAGGATCATCAAGCCAAGTTGGAGAAGGACAGTCTCCATCTCAAGCGAAGAAGATTGAAGATCAATGTCTTGTAATTACCGAATCTAGGGCTTCTAAAGAAGGACCTAAAAGTGCAGATCTAAGTCAAGGACCGAAACTTGAAGGTTAGTCGAAGCAGTGGGAGAAGGAAGAAGTTTGACTACCATTGACTCAAGGAAGAGGAAGTTGAACAAGGAGCCTTGTGTCTTGGTCTTGGAGAGGTCATTAGGTCAAGGGTCTTGGTCTTGGTATTCGTCAATTGGAGTCTCTATAAGAAGAATAATTTGTTTGGGTTTTCCTTTCAAGTGGGAGAGGTTTTGACCCTGGTTGATCGCCTACATTCTGTTCTGTTGTCTCGTTATTGTTTATGCATTGGTAGCTGTTTGATGAAGAAGAACACTATAATAATCTAAGTAGAGAGAAGATCCTAAACTAAAGAAGTAAGAAGCATTCACAACCAGTTACCATAAGAAGAGGAATCACCTATTGGCTATGCCCTAGATTCCTCAACAACATCAACTACCTATTCTTCCATGGAGATCTGTTATAGCTTCATGGTCGCATTCTGCATCATGTCACGAATCATAACGTGCTTCGACCTTCTTGGTTCTCTGACAATCTTCATATAGCTTTAATCAATTGAATTTAGGATGTCATCAGATAGTTTGTTAAACATTTTATGGAGCCAAATTGCGTCACAGCTAATTGTATAAACTTCCATATCATCTTTCTTCACAGAGCAACATAATCTTGCTTCATGCTCTTCCAAGAGATCATACCAACTATCAAGCAGAACCAACGATTAGTAGCTTCTCTACTCATCATTAGCACTGCCAACCCAAACAATGTGTCCTCAAGTCTCAAGTTGTAGTGTAAGATCCTACATGTCAACTTCTGCTTCCAAATCCCTTTGATCCTCTCCCTCTTACTGGGAGAACCTTCAAATTGCTCTTTCTTTTTGCGATTATGTTCTTCCATCTCCGTGCTTTGTTATGTTCTTTCCATTCTTTCATCTGCTTTCAAGTCTTGGGTAGTTCTTATAAGTGATCTACAAACTTCATTAGGAGCCTATGAAAGAACAATATAATTCGAATACTCTTTCTATATACTATATTTTTCCATACAAAAGGTTGATTTACTAAACACTGTGTTGCACGGGTTCACGAACCCAGGGGTGGGGTTCTTGAACCCGTCCCTAAGAACTGGGTGCTGGAATGGATACCTCTCAAAAGAACCCAAAAGAACCTGATACTTCCCATAAGAACCTGGTACTCAGTATCTTCGGGTTGGGTTCTTTTGTGTAAATGGGTACTCTGAACCCCAAAAACGGGTGCGTGAACCCCAAAAATGGGTGCGTGAGGCGTTCTTGATGACACTTTCCTTTGTCCAAAAATCCTTTTCTTCTCACATTCCACGTAATGGCTTGTTGTTGGGTTGAATAAATTCATGGAAGTTCAAAATTCCAGTATCAAACAATTGATAGAGAAATGATTTGGGTATCGGATATCCATATGACATATTAGATGGAAGATAATCTCCTCCTCCTACTTAATTAGTTTAATGCATCCTTAGTTAACCAGTGCACTATAATGACATTTTTATAGTTGAAGCTGGGTTTTAAAGATTGCCAGGTTAATGCAGCTAGATCGTTGGACCATATTTTTATATGGATATGGTAAAATCAAACTGGAAGGGCTGCTGTGTTATTTTCAGTGCAAACCCTATTCTTAACCTTGATAGTTTACTGGGATGTAGTTAGTAGGTCCACTAAATATGTAAGCTAAAGTTTTGTTTATGAAAGGATTGGTAGAAGGATGGCATTATGTTATTTCGAAACATTCTCTGAGGGATTGATAATAATGAATTTCCTGGAGGTTAGCTTCATCTATAGGTATTCTTTGACTGATAGGAATCAAATAATCTTTTCTAGCATACATATGTCGTCCCTGTCATTAACTTTATTGTAGACCTTAACAACATTGTGTTTTAACTTAATAACAAAGTGTATGCGTATTTTAAAAGGATTTTAGTTTGCCAGCCAGTGTCATAGATGATTATCAAATTGTTAGGTTTTAGGTTTCAACTTAAACAATTGTTAACATGTAAGTCGGAAGATTTCAAATTTTTTATATATTATAATATATATAATATATACAAATTATAATATACTCCCCGACGAACCCATTTACCCTGTTTCAAAAAGTGACTCACCCGTCTCAGTATGTCAGTTGCTGATCTGTATATGAGTTAAGGCTGCATTTGTGTTTATTTCAGTATTTAGATTTATAAATAACTTGTTAATGGAATAAACAAGTAGGAGAAATTAAACCAGATAATGTAGTAGGGATTTCTAATGTGTCAGACTTAGAAATTTCAACATGGTATCAAAGTGTTGCAGATCACAGGACTGAAGTGTTGAAATTTCTAATTGTTACCCATTAGAAATCTCTACTACATTATCTGGTTTATTTCACCTACTTGCTTATGCTTTAACAAGTTATTTATCATATAAATACTGAAAATGAACACAAATGCAGCCTTAACTCATATACAGATCATCAACTGATACTAGACAAACACATAAGGGACAACGTTATTTTTGGACAATTGTCCTTGGAAAAACCCAATGTGGGAAAAGCTGTGCAACAGTTCTGAGGGTTTTATTATGATGCAGATTTCTTGAGTACAACTAGGGTGCCAAACTGGGTCACCCAACAGGGATTTTTCCACAGCAGTAATACCTCTTCTCAGAGATAGATATTAAGCTTCTCAGCACTATTTTTCCCCACGAAAATGCTTTCGGTGCTTCTCCAAGGCTCTGCGTTAACCCTGCTAGACTCTATGTTGCTCTAGAACCCTCTGCATCGGCCTCTTCCTCTTTGCGTTAGCTCTCTGGTCCTCTGCGTCACCCACGCAGATCCCTCAGCCTCTGCGCAGTCTCTAGTTGCCTCTGCGTGGCTCCTGCTGCCTTTTGCGTAGCCTCCTTAGTCACTGCGCTGACCCTCTAGCACTATCCCTGCCTCTCTGCCATGTACTCACTGTCCCTCGCTGCAACTGAGATCACTTGTTCAAATTTTCTCAATAAACCCCGTTCTAGAAAATCGAACTGACTATTCAATCTTGGTGTATCTCCAACTGATCCTTAAGCCTCCTCTTATACATTTACTATTGAGTCTTCAACGGTCGAGATTAAGTCTCCAATCAACGGCTAAGATTAGATTTGGCTTGATCCATGTCATTTAGAACCTTCTCACCGAGTTTTAATTTAATACCCATTAATATTTTAATTTTCGTAAGTTTAGACTTAGGAACTCCATTAAAAATATTAGTTATTTTAATATCGCTATAACCGGGTGGAATTTCCCCAAACCATTTCTGGGTCTTGGAGATCTCATGTGCTTTAGCATGTCCACCAATTTTCATGGCTAGAGTACATCCGATGCTATACCACAAATCAACTTGAAGGCATCAACGATATAAAAAATTTGTAGCAGTAGCCGTTGCCTCGAGAGACAACGCTGCTCCTACGTAGAAGGCAACAGAGAAGAAGTGACGCAAAGGGCCTGCCCCGGAAGACAGAGCTGCTCCTAAGTAGTAGGCAGCAGAGAAGAAGTGACTCAGAGGGCCTGTGTCATCATTTCAAGTCGAAGAGAGGGCCAGCCCAGAGGCAGAGACAAGTAGAAGAGGGTCACGAAGAGCCATGTCATCCTACTCAGCCAGGTAGGATTGACGCAGTTGGTCAGAGGAGCGATTCAACGTTTTTTGAGATTGTGCAGTGCTGGAAGGCTCAATTTCTTTAGTTGCTGGGGCCTAGGCAGCTGTGGGCAGATTGTGGTTGGGAAGCTGGTGGGGTGTTGTTTTTGTCGAAACAAAACAATACCTAACAGGACAAAACCAAGGTAGAGGGAGTTGTTACTTTAACGGATTTCTACCCGAGAAATCCAGATCCGAGTTGCAGTTGCAAAGAGGATTGGAGAGGAGTGGTTCGACATTTTGGGGGAAGATTTCCAGCAGGGAAATCAGGACTTAGAGGGAGATTCCTAGGAGGGAAGTCGAAACTCAAAGGGAGTCTAGAAGAGAACGGACTGAGGGATCAGGATAGGTTGGACAGGGCTTCCAACTTTGTCATCTGGAAGGTTAGGATTCTGGTAGTCCTGGATCGACATCGCATCAAGGGCTTTGTCTTGAGAACTGTGGCTATCTCGATCGACCGAGCTGATAATGAGAAGTATGAAGACGCAATGGCGAGGGCAAAGTGCATAATCCTTGACGGGGTCAAGGATCATGTCGTAACACATATTACTGAAAAAACATAGCAAAGGAGATGTGGGATACTTTGATGACCTTATATCAGGCACTTCCTTACAGGGGAAGATGCTATTGGAGAATTAGTTGCGGTTGTATCAGATGCAGAATAATCAATGAATGAATTGAATTGATTTACAATGAGCAATGAAGCTCAATAAATAATACAACTGTGTTTACAGAAACATCAAGTTTCTACTAAGAAATAGAAACAACAAAATTCTAATAAGAAACTGCTAATAAGATCACAGACATACATAAATGAGCATTAAACACTAAAATAACATTATTCTAATACCCTCCCTTAATGCTCAATCTATTTACAACACTTATAGACCCTCTGAATTTTACAAACTTATCAGGACCAAGGGGCTTGGTGAAGATGTCTGCTGGCTGTTGCGTTGTGGGAACATACAACAATTGAATGGATCTGTCTTCAACAAGCTGTTGAATGTAGTGACAATGGGTTTCCACATGCTTTGTTTGTTCATGGAAGACTAGATTCTTGGCGAGTTTGATTACTCCCTGATTATCACAGAACAAGGGAGTAGGACCTACCTGGGAAACATGCATATCCGCAAGCATACGTTGAAGCCAGTCTGCCTCACAAGATGCCTTAACTGCTCCCCGATACTCTGTTTTTGTCGAGGAGAAAGCCATTGTCTGCTGCTTCTTACTTGTCCATGTGACAGCACCGGATCCTAGCTAAACACATACCCAGCTGTAGATTTATGGTCATCAACCGAACCTGCCCAATCGAAATTTGTGTAACCACTGAGTGTAGGATCTGAACTCCGAGTGTACAAAAGTCCATAATCAGGAGTGCCACTCACATAACGCAGCACACGCTTCGCTGCTATCCAATGATCAACCTTCGGAGCTGTCATGAAGCATGAAATGTAGCTCACTGCAAAACTGATATCAGGTCTAGTGGCAGTAAGGTAGATGAGGCTGCCCACTAATTGCTTGAATAAAGATTCATTCACAAGTGGTGAGGATGACTGCGCTGAAAGTTTGAGCCCTGGTTCCATAGGAGTCGCAGAAGGTTTGCAATCCTGCATTCTAAACCTGTCCACAAGACTTCTGGCATACTTGGACTAAGAGAGAAAGATGTTGTTCTTAGTCTGCCAGACTTCAACCCCCAAACAGTAATGAAGAAGTCCCAAATCCATCATATCAAAAGTGCTGCACAAATCCTGTTTGATCCCATGGATCAAATGTGCTGAACTGCCAATAATGATAAGGTCATCCACATAGACAACCACAAACAGAATATCATCACCAGTATGCTTGATATACAGGTTTGCATCAAATGGACTCCGCTGAAAGCCATGATCTGTTAGGTACTTATCAATTTTCATGTACCAAACCCGAGGGGCTTGTTTCAGACCGTAGAGTGCTTTGACTAATCTACAGACGTTCTATTCTTGATCGGCGACCTTGAATCCTGGAGGTTGCATCATGTAGACTTTTTTTTGTAAGTCACCATTCAGAAAAGCACTCTTTACATCCATATGATGGACTTTCTAACTGAACTGAGCTGCTAAGGCAAGGATGAGCCGTATGGTACTCATCTTGGCTGTAGGAGCAAAGGTCTCTTCATTGTCTATGCCTTCCTTCTGTGAGAACCCTCGAGCAACAAGGCAAGCCTTATACTTGTCTAGGGTTCCATCAACTTTGTATTTCACTTTATACATCCATTTGCAGCTAATGGGCTTCTTCCCTGCAGGAAGATCAGAAAGGGTCCAAGTGTGATTCTTCTGAAGACTTTGGAATTCAGCTTCCATAGCCTGCTCCCACTCAAGTATACCCTTAGCCTCTGAATAGGTTTGAGGCTCAAAAACACTGTGTAGCTTAGCCATAAGAGCAAAATTTACTGTAGGTTGCTGTTTGCTCTTATTTTTGGAAGTTCTACCTTCAAGGAGCTCATTATCCTGGAGATCACCAATAGTTTTAGCCCACCATTTAGGCCGGAGAGTAGAATAACCAATATCTGGAGTAGGTGGAGGAGTCTAAGGAACAACAAGAATAGCGAGAGGAGGATTATTTTCTGGAGGGAACTCATGTAGTGCATCATCAAATACTAATGCTGCATCATCCCTCCCATCACGTGGACCTAATAGAAGAAGAACATTGTGAGGCTGATCCTCAAAACACTGCTTAGAAGGAGGGGATTGAAAAAATCCTCTGTCTTCATCAAATACTACGTCCCGATTGAAGATAAGATGATCAATGTCTATATCTATCAGCCTATAGGCCTTGTGGTGATCACTGCACCCTGTCATCATGAGTTTTTGGCTTTTGGAATCCAACTTAGAGCGCTTAGCAGCTGGAATCCAAACATATGCAACCGAGCCAAACACTTTGAGGTGACTGATCTTAGGCTTACGACCATACCAAACCTCTTTTGGAGTCTTCCCCTTAACAACCTGAGTAGGTGGTCGGTTAAGAAGATAGATATCAGTAAACACTGCGTCAACCCAAAATTTGTTCGGAACACTCCTGTGTTGTAACATGGAACGAGCCATTTCAACAACTGTACGATTGCGATGTTCGACAACACCGTTCTTAGATGCGCGCCAAGATTCTCCATCCTTGAATGAAGACCGATGTTGCTTGCCAGCTTGACAGGCGTCGCACGCTCCCAAATGCTGAGTCTGAATATCAAGTAACCCTGACACAAGTCCCTCTTGAGATATCTAAGAGAGATACTGAATGTTTAGATGCCCATATCTTTGATGCCACAGAGTGCTGATGGGAGAAACACGAGCTGCTAGAGCCACTTTTGGAGAATCACCAGTGTCAAGAACCCTGTATAGGCCATGATCCTCTAGGCCAACAACAACCATAAGATGAGTTTCCTTGTCAATAATGGAGCACTTGTGTGCACTGAACACCACATCGAGCTAAGGAGAGTTCCTCATAATCTGGCTGACAGACAGCAGAGTAAGTTCCATACTAGGAACATAGTACACATTCAGGAAGATGATTGTGCGCCCCTCAGACTGGATCTGAATTGTACCTCTGCCAACCATTGTGTACTCCTCACCTCCGCCGAATACCACGAAATCATTGAAAGATGAGAAGTTAGTAAACCAGCCACGCCTGTGAGAGACATGACGTGATGCACCAGAATCAATGTACTAGGCAGAAGACGGGGCATGATCTGAGGACCTTTTAGCCATAAAGGCGTAAAAGGTAGATTCCTTCTGTTCGGAATGTTCTGCAACATTCGCTTTCTGATGAGACCCTCCCTGCTTCTTCTGTTTAGAAGCAATCCCTTCTTGGCAATCTTTCTTCATGTGGCCAAACTTGTGACAGTAATTACACTGCACATTTTTCTTCTTAGTAGGATCAGAATGCTGAGAAGAACCTTTTTGCTGAAATGACTGAGAGGAATGATATTTGGTAGCAAAAGCATTTTCTGAGGAGGCTGATGAAGCACCATTACCAAACTGCTATTTCCAACGATCCTGTTGCAGGATTTTGGTGCATAACTCTGGAAAATTTAGATCAACATTAGTGGAGGTAATGTTGAGTGTTTCTATGAAGTGCTCATAAGGTTTTGGTAGACTTTTCAGAGTGATGACTATCATATCTTCTTCTTCCATGGTCCGACCAATGGCTTCGAGCTGATCTCGAATGTCTTTAATCTTGTTAAGATGTTCCTGTAAAGACATATGTTCGTCCATCATGATGGATAACAACTGATTCTTTAGAAAGAAAGCTCTGCTCTTGTCGGATGTCTCATGCAATTACTTCAAATGTTGTCAGATTTCGGTAGTTGTCTTGTCGGAAGGAATCTGTGGTAATTGATCTTCAGTCATAGAGAGTTTGAGAAGCATAAAAACCTCTCGATTTCGATCATCAAACTTATCTTGATCTGCACCAGGTGTACCAGGACTGAGCTCTTTGCCCAAAACGAGCTGGTCAAGACACTTATATTAAAAAATGGTCAACATTCTCTGTTTCTAGATGTTATAATTGGTGCCATTAAAGCGCTAACTGCCTTCCAACGTCAGGCTGGTTAGCGAGGCCATCGTTCGATATCTTCGATCACTGATCACAAAAATTCCTTTGATGGGCAGGTCCAGGATCAAGCCCCACAAACCTCAAAAATGAACAGAATAAGAAGGAAATTCACGACATATAGATCAAAACCCATAAAGTCCACAATTCAGCTCAAAAAATACGGATGATCAACCAAACGTCAACAATCCTTTTTCTTATCGAAAAAGGAATAACAGAAGGAAGTCCGATGCAACTAAAATTCAATGCCTAAAACAACATTTCACTATCCACAATGACTACTGCAATACCAAAATGACAGGGCATGCAGGAAAGTGGTAGAAACAACAAGATAGAAGGCACAGACTCAAAGATCTGCTAGAGAAAAATCAGTAAATGATGAAAAGTTGCAATCTAAAAGATCAGTGTACCGAAAATAGTATTTCATGAACTATAATAGATCAATTGTGGGAGAAACGAGCAGCATTTTGGAAGAAATTTGGGCAGGTTATGATGAAGAGATGCCCCATAAGATAAGTCGAGTCACAGGGGATTAGAGAAAACCATATGCTATGCAAACAATCACATCTGGGAACCCAAAGAGATAACTCATCAAGGGAATTAGCAGCGGGAAGAAAGCAAAAATCCCATCCTTTAGACTTGAAGACGGTGAATCTTCGATGGCTCGCAAATATATCTCTACACGGAAACGCTGTTTCTTTAAGCCTTGAACCCGCTAAAGAAATTTTCAGCATCAAATTTACCGCCAAAAGAATCCTTCACAAGCAGGAGGCGACAAGTTCGCACGATTTTGTCTTATCATTCACAGCATGGAGAAGATTTTTGGACCAAAAAGCTCGTTCCAACACTGGATCAATCAGTAGGATTTCACACAATACTCACATGCCAAACGCGAGAAAACCAAAAACTGCGGCTCAGAAATTGACACCCAGTAAAAAAAAAAATTCCAGACTCCTAGAGAGCAATTTCGAAATGAAGCATGAAATTTTTTAAACAATGAAAAATTATTTCGAAAAAATCCCTGAGCTCCGATACCATAATCAATGAATGAATTGAATTGATTTACAATGAGCAATGAAGCTCAATAAATAATACAACTGTATTTACAGAAACAACAAGGTTCTACTAAGAAATAGAAACAACAAGTTTCTAATAAGAAACTGCCAATAAGATCATAGACATACATAAATGAGCATTAAACACTAAAATAGCATTATTCTAATACAGAAGGGGGAGCAAATAGATCTATTCCTCCTCAGATTGCAGGATATTCTTCACCAACTTACTTCCATAGGGTCTACATCGGATCCAGAGTTCATGGTGAGGACTGCCTTGAATGCAGTCTGTTATCACTTAGAACTAAAAGTTTGATACATATAATTGCATGCCCTAGTTTGATGACAAAGGTCTATGTTAAAGTTGGTTTCATTTTTATTTGTCTCACTTAGGATTGGGAGTTTTAAAGGTTTTTAGCTTAAATCATACTCC
>APFE031132342.1:0-10117 GCA_000404065.3 Pinus taeda
AGCATGCAGCGCAGAGGAAGATTCTGATGATGATGGAGAGATGAATGCTCTACCAGCGAAGAAATCATGAAGGAAACAAGCTCCATGATCTTGTTTTTTTAAAGAAATTGGGATTTTGGGTAACCCCCAAATTCCCATTTTCATCACTTTTACCCTATTAGTACCATGGATCACTTGTTATTTTTTTTTGCTGACTTCTTCATTGAATTTATAACTAGTTTTGAGCTTCAGATCTCCTTTCCACACACTTAAAGCTGCATTAATAGACTATAAACCAAATTTGCAGAAGCTACTTAATTGTGTCGATTTTACATCTACCAAAAATATGAAATGTTGCATTGCCTTGCCGCTTTTACAACTTGCATTTAGACTTAGACTGTGGTTTGTCAACTATTACAGTTGTTTTTTAAATATTTCTAGGTTTTTATGAAAATTTAAGTCTCTTACTTCGTTTGATCTTTTTCTCTAACGTTTCACCCTTATCCATGATCTCGTGGATCAAGAAAATACTCAAAATTCAAAATTCATGCATAAGATCGAAACAAATTTCAAAGCATGGATCTTGGCGTTCTGAATCCAATGCACTTTGTTTCACCAAAATCTCACTTCGGATGCTCTCCAAATCTTGATCTCATCGTTTTGTGAAATAGCCAAAAAAATGAATTTTTGAGTTGCAGGAATGCTCAATTAGCAGTCCATACCCTGACTGGGTCATGACACTTGGCAAGTTTTTATTGGAGCTTCATTACTGAATGGGTGTTTGACACTTGGGCAAGTTTTTATTGAACTTTCATTGGCCAATGCGTGTTTCATACTTGGCACTGTTTGACTTATGGACACATGGTTTTTTTCATTGGTCAACGATTTTTTTGATGTGGGACAATGAGGAAGTGCCATGTGGAATTAGCATTGGTTGCCACGTGGAATCCTCGTGGGAGACAAAATTTCATGAGAGGGCAAACAACCTCCCCATGGATTGAAGCCATGACCTCTTGATTAACAACAAAGAACTTTACCAACTCCACTACATTATTACTTGTTAAATATAGCTCATAAACTTTTATTTAAGGTTCAACATACATGCCTTTTGGGGAGGGGGTCGTGGCTAAGCCCTAGGCCTTGACAATCCCAGTGCCATAGGACCATGGGCATGGTCCAAGGGCTAGACCTTATCCTGGCCCATGGTCCCATGCGACCACATATGGCTAGGTTCTTAAGCTAAATCTTTCACCAGAGGAATGTGGATTAGCCCCTGATTTTCGGTACCCAATGTGGTCGCATGGCGCGACATGACCAAGATTTTTCGTCCTGGGGGTTAATTTTAACCATCCAACAATTTTGACCGCTAGTCAGGAAGGTCATAATTGTATCTCATTCGCATTTTTAGGACACACATGCTAGGTTTGGGTTGAATTGTAGGCTTATTAACAACATTATTGGGGAAAAATGTAAAACAATGATATCTTTCTCAATTTTTGGGCAAATGAGGTGAAAAAAGAGTCAAAACAGGGGTGCTCGACAACTCTGGAACCATTGGAGACATCATTTTTGTCTTTTGATCCTTATAAAAGCATATAATTATACTTTTGAATATGAATTTGGATCTCTTATCCAACTTTTATTGAAAGTTTTTAAAACTAACATTGTTCAATTGTCTTTTCTAATCTTCCAGGTCGCAGAGAGTGTAAGAAGAGAGCATACACAACAATATTAAAACCCATTATTCATTTGGAATGTGAAATTAAAAAGACAAAGTAAAAGGATTTTATCTCTAAATTCATATTGTGACTCTCAAAGCTCTTATTTACTCTCCTCCTTCTCAAATATTCTTTCTCTTTCTACATCATCATGCAAATTATTAGTGAGTTGGGCAGATATTACTACACCACCAGTAAATAAAATTGAAAAAAAAATGAAATATAACTTACAAAGTTTAAAAACAACGCATCACCAAACTTGGTTTTTATTAATTGATTCTATATTACTCTACTCTACTGGAAATTGAAGAATTAATCAAGTGTATGCATATTTCTAGTGTAACCATGTGTGTAATAGGAGTAAAAATATATTCATGCTTATTTTTGAAAAGAATGCATTAAAATACATCAAAGCATGAAAAATCGGTTGTTTTGGTAATGCAATTAAGAAGTAAGGAAGAATGGAAGATTGATGTGACTCGATCCTTGATTAGAACTATCTTTCAATAAGGCCATGACATTGATTCCTTTCTTCATTTAGATCACATTGAATATCCTTCTTTATTATGCATTCCTCATTCTTATATTCTACTTGTTTCTCCCCATTAAAAGTATTGCATGATTTTGAGTCTCTTCAATGAATTGACAAGAGGAATCAAAATAAACTTGAAGATGTTCTTATGAAGGTGAAGAGATAGACAAATTTTTGTATGCATTTAAAATATACTCTTCATGAGAGGTAGATATATCAACTGTTGCAAAGATTCGAGAAATTTCTTGGAAAGACATTCTTCAAACTCTTAATTGTCTATGAATTACTCCAACTCGCTGATAATTCCTGTCATGCACATAGATTAGTACAAAGTATTGAAAAATTATTGAAATCTAATATGAAAAATGATTTTAATATGATTTTAATCATGCATCTAAGAATGAATGCAACTATAATGAGTTGTCTAAACTTCAAAATAAACACCTATGTATACCTCCCTCGCAACAATACCAAAATGTTGGGTGATTTAACTGCAAGTTAAATCCTTGTCATTTAATTTGTCACCCAAAGCTTTTGTAAACTAATGAGGTATACCTTTACTATATGTACTAGGTGGTTATTTTTTATATTAGATTAATCTAATGCAATTTAAAACTAATTACAAAACATATTAAATCATCCTAATCCAAACAAAACATAATTTTTTTTTGAAAGCACACTTGCATAAATGAAATCAAATCAAACTTGCATAAATGAAATCACCCTTGCAAAATTGAAATCACACTTACTGGAAAGAAAATCACACTCACACATGTTGAAAAGAAATCACACTTACTGAAATGAAAAGCACACTTGCATAAAATCAAAGCACGTTGAAAATAATTGAAATAATATAACTATAGTATGTTACCAATATGTAAAAAGTGTGCAAACTGTGGTTGATGGGGGGGCTCCATTCCTCAGTAAGCACATTAAACAAACTATCACATATTGGATATCAAAGTGGCAGTATGCATTTCATAAAATGAGTTACAAGATATTACAACAATTCTCTCTCCTCACTTTACAAATCATATAGATGGAACTTGGAACCTCCAACTAGAAACTAGCAACTAACAACTAACACTAACACTAACACTAACACTTACAACTGCTAAATTGCATCTAACAACTAACAATCCTTTGTATGAAGGGTGCACTCCTATTTATACAAAAAATTAGGATAATTATACAACAAATATAGATCCTTAGATTTGTTCCTAAATCCACATTTATCTCTCGTGGTTACAATAATATCCTAAAAAAAGTAGGATACAAATCCTCTCAAAATCCTCTCTTCCATGATTCTTCTCCTTTGGATGTGCATAGTTAATGATCCACTTATAAAACTTAAAATAAATAACTTGGAAAATAATAATGATAAACCAATGTAATGATGAAAATGGTTACTTAATGTAAGGTTATGGGGCTTCAGAGTTATGGAATGAGGGTAGAATGATGGAAATGTCAGTAAACGTGGATGGAATTTTGGAGACCAAACAATACTAGCTCTCCTTACTATCATTGCCCAACTATGGAACAAAATTCTCTTGAAAGAATGGAATGCCTCTTCCTCCTAGTGGCGTAGTTATAACACAACACGATAGCTTATAGAGGTTAAGTTTGACTACGTCAACTATTAAATAGAGTTACAAATTAGACTCTTCTAGATTTGTTTGCATCACAAACACATGGGTAGCCCCCTTTCCATCAATAATGGGGGCTGAAAAGACATCCTATTGAACTATTGGTGTGAAAAGAGGAAGGTCAACTTTTGAGTGACATAACTTTTGCATATGGACTTCGATTGACATGCTTCTTGCGTCGTTGGACAGGTCTCTATGTGTAGATTAATATGCAATGGAGCATGCAAAAAAGTCAAAGGTTTACCCCCCAAAAAGCATCATTTGATGCCTCAAAATATTCCCAGAAGGTTTCAGCCATGTTTCACCAGACTTGGTACCACAAGTAAAAATAATCTCGTGAGCTGATTCCTCCACTTTTTCCACCATGAATGCATCAATATGGATGAAAAAAAATATAATGATGCCATGAATTTCCTCAGGTATTGTGTTGCCCCAGTGAAACTCCTGACCTCACAAACATTTGCAGGAACCAACCATTTCATGATGGCCTCCATCTTGGAAGGATATATATTCATCTCTCATCCACTAAAAACATACCCCAGATACACCAAATACGAATCCAAAAGCTCACACTTCTTGAGATTTCATAGTAGTTGGTGCTTCTTCAATGTTTCCAGCACCTGTGTCAAATTTGAAATATTCTCCTATGAGGTAGCACTATATATGAGTATATCATCCAAATATACAATAACAAATGAATCTAGAAAAGGGTGTCGTACATCATTCATTAATCTCATAAACATAGTTGGAAAATTTCATATGCCAAATGGCATAACTAACCACTCATACAAACCTTCTCTAGTTTTGAAGGTGGTCTTCCATGTATCTTTTTCTTTGACTCTAACCTAGTGATATTCAGACTTCAAGTCCAACTTGGTGAAGTATTTTCTTGCTACAACTAATCCAACAAATCATCTATCCTGGTCAAGGGGTATCTGTTCTTGAGCGTGATTTTGTTCAACGCACTATAATCTATACACATCCACCATGTCCCATCCTTCTTTGGCATAATGATGATGGTTGACCCACATGGTGATGTACTTGGTTGAATGACACCCTATTTCAGCACTTATTGCAATTGTTTTTTCACCTCACTTTCTTTTATAATAGATTCCATGTATAACCTAATATTCAGCAATGGGGAGTCTAGAAATAGTTGGATCTCGTGCTCCACTTATATTTTGGGTGGTAACCCTTTAGGATCTCAGAACACATCCATGCACACCTGTAAAAGCTCCTCCAATTGTTATTTATGTTTCTTTGTACACCCCCCAAGGATGCATTACCTCTTATTGACTCCTCCTCATACTGACTTTCACTTAAAAAAAAACACATACTTCTTGCTAGATCTGATCAATTTCTTGGCTTGGTTGGCACTTACTAGTAAATTTTTCAACTTTCCTTTATGCGCATTGATTATGAACAATTTTTTATCCTTGACAAGTTGATACTGGTTGGCTCTCCTCATGAATATTGCATCACGCATGTACATGTATGGAATCCCAAACACGACTCCATAGACGTCAACGGGAACCATATCTAGATCTAGTTCATGAATAAAATCAACACTGGTAGCAAATCTAATTTTGCATTATTTTGTTACCTTCATCTCTACATCCTTATTTCCTCATCCCAAAGGATATGTGTTTGGATGATCATGAACTTCTAGCCCAAACTTCTTAACCAACTCTGTTGCAATGAGATTCACCTACACAATCCTGAGTTAAGTAGAGCATCAATCTTTATCTTCTTGACCTATATATTTATATGGAAGAGTTTAGTCATTTATTTTTCTTCTTGTTGCTGAAGGCTACTCAAATTCACCTCCTTTTTACTAACGTATAGGCAAACTTCTCATACACATCCGAGCTTCTTTCAACTTGGTTGCTCAAATTAGTGGCCATGAGATTCTTCTTCTTGTTATCTTTCTTCTTGTTCTTCGGGTTTAGCTCTAGGTGCAACTTCCAACATTTTTTCCTGTGTATGGCCATCGATGTTGTAGTGGTTTCAGTGGTTGCTAGGATCATTGCACTAGTGTTTTGTTACTGTAATCTGCTTATATTTCCCCTTTTTATATTCTCCTTCCCCTCCTTAGAAGCATCCTTTTCTTCCTTATGATTTGGTATGCTTGATTGTGCTATCTTTAAGCCTATGTTCTCCATGTTTTGTGCCTATACCCAAGCCTCGTCCAAAAATTTGGGATTGAACTTCATTACCTTCTCGTATAGATGGTGATGTAGACACCCCAAATACTTGAGTACATCTGGGATCTTTGGAGAGATACCCAACATTATTGCCATCTTTCTGAATTTTGATGTGTACTCCTGCAAGTTTTGGCCTAGCTTTTGCCTGAAGTAATGTCACTAGACCCATGGGTCCATGTACCCAATGGGATAAAACTGTGACTTAATGAGGGTTTTGAAATCTTCTCATTTTGTCATTGTAGCTTCTCCCTCTAACCTCAAGGATTCTGTGTGGTTCTCTCATAAACTCGGTGCATGGCCCTCTAATATCAATTGCGCAAATGAGATATCTTCTCCTTACTTAATTTGATGGATGTTGAAATAAAATTCTAATCGCTGCAACTAGTGGTTGAGCTTTTGTGTGTCGATATTTCCATGCTACAAATTGATATTGACTTTTTCTTCTATTTTAAATAGGTGTTGATTCACGTCACTCGAGCGAGGTTGATCTTTTCCGTATTCTTTCTTCAATTGCTTTTCCATTTCTCCATGATCTTTTTATCCTTGTTCTGATTTGTCCTCTTCATTTGAACCCAAATATTATACAAATATCCCCATCTTATTGCTCAAGGACTCCATGATGAGGTTAGCATTGCAATTTATGTCTACCACTTCCTGTTGCAGCCACAGAACCTCACCTGTGCAAGATCACAAGGGTCATTTATAGATTCATCGCCCATGATTTTCGACTTCGCCATTCTATATCCCTACAATCTCAACAAAATACCCAAAGAAACCTACTCTAATACCAAATGATCTGTAAACTACCATCGATATTCCATTGGCTAGTTCATCATAACAGATTTATAATATTATATTAAAAATACGATATTCTACATTATTGCAGTTTTATTTAATTTCTAGATTTGTATATTTTACAGTAATTAGTGCATGCATGTGAATGGAAATTATACAAAAAAGTAGATAATTCCAAAGTAAGCTCACATAGTCACTTAAGGTACAAAATATGCCTTTGGAAACCATTTCAGTAGAAAACTCAGTTGGAAGATGAGATCACTTCGCTCTCTTTCTTTGTTTGGAAACTAAGGTTGCAGCTACAAAGAAGTAATACCTGTGGCCCATGGGCTACTATATTACACATATCATCTCTATGTTCTCTACCTCCTATCGCTCTTTTCTATCCTTGCTCATCTATGTAACAAAATTCTCTCGAAAGAATGAAATGATTCTTCCTCCTAGTGGCTTGGTTATAACATAGCGCAATAGCCTACTAGTGGTTAAGTTTGACTACATCAACTCTAAACTCGAGTTACAAAATATCCTCCTTTAGATTCTTTTAAATCAAAAAAATGTGCCTAGCCCCTTCTCCATGAATAATGGGGGCTGACACGACATCCTCCTGAACTATATGTGTTGAAACAGAAAAATCAACTTCTAAGTGGCATAACTTTTGAATATGGACTCTGGTTAGCACGCTTCTTTCACTGTTGGAAATATATTTGTGTGAAGAATAACATTAAAATGTGCAATTCTAAAGTAGCACAATTTAAACCCTAAAAAATGTTGTTTGATGCCTCAAAACGCTCGAGAAAGGTTTTAGAGTCTGTTTCAACAAACTTGATCCAATTAGTAAAAAAAAGTCCGTGAGTTGATTACTCCAATTTTTCCACTCTAAATGCATCAAATGTGGGTGAAAAACAATATAATAATCCAATTCGGATCAAATATGAACTATTGTAACTCATGTCGATGCATCCTGAAGGATAATTTGATATGAATATGGTATTTTACGTGAAAATAAAAATTCATATAACTTTTAAAGCATATTGATGCTTGTAAAACTAATTACATCGATGCATTTAAATAATAATTGCGCTAATACATTAAAATAATAAATGAACTTGATTATGAGATTTAAAAAAAAAAGAATTCTTCAATATCGATGTGTTAAAAAAATTAATGCACTGAAAAGTTATCTTAATTGGTGTGTGTTACTAATGAGTAGACCGATGATTTTTATTGTGAAACACACTGATGTTCTGAAGAAAGTGAAAAAAAATGCAACTTTTTTTTTTTCAAATTATAAAATGAGTATTAATTGATTTTTTCAAAATATAATTTCATAAATTCTTTTAAATAGTAAGGAAATATTCACTATTTCATTATTTTTCCCAAAATTCAAAGGATAAATTTGTAAGAGAGACATACTAGGAGCATTGTGGAGCAACATAATACTTTGGATTAGTAGAACTATTCAAAAGATGATAATTTGAAAGGTATGGCGATTCACTCAAAACTCTGCATAGTAACAATTTTACTATTGATTTTACTAATAATTTTTTTTTTTTTTACGTTTGTTCCTACTTAAATTTAATTAAAATTCAGAGAAAAATAAAAACCATGCATAGTAAAAATTTAGTTATTGATTTTGCTAATAAAAAAATATTACAATGTATGTTCTTATTTAGATTTAATTAAAATTCTGAAAAAACCAAACAAATTTAATACTTACCTTAAATGCTTATTTCTTCTTCTTTATATGGCTGCAAAATTTCACCTTAGGGTTTAACTCCTATCACTTCACAATGAGGGCTTTTGATTTTAGGAATTTTAGATTTAATGGGTTTGTATTACTATATATAAGGTGTTTAACATGTAAAGGAGTGGGACCACTTGTTGAATCAGATCCAAACCCCATCATTTTTGTCTATTTTACTTTTTAAACGACTTATGTTTATCATTGTGCCATGTGTAATAAAACGCATTCATGCACCTATAACAAATAACACCATAAGGTCCAAAAAAATTGAGTTTATTTTTTATGTTTTCCTTTTTACTGTGATGGTGGTGATTTTATCGTTACATATAATAAATTTCATGGTCAGTGTGTTTATGTACATAAACACACTAGTTACCAAACTTGTTTTTAGCTGAAAATTATGTGAATTATTCATAAAATATATTTAATATCTTTTGCATTTAATGGTATAGGTTGTATATCACTAAAAAATTCCTGATAAGTGGTCAAGTAACAAAAATATTGATTGAAAATTATAACACATCTAAAAGATCACAAAAGGCAAGTTCTTTGCCAATTCTATACAAAATTAATATGTTTGAACTATATGTAAGTTTAACTAATATGTAATGGTTATAATGTGTCATTCATAGCCACAAAATTAGGAAGGTCGATAAGATTAATTTTAATCAAAGTGCAGAAGAGTGTCAAAACTTGATGGAAAAATTGCAGAAGGACGAATCAGGTGAATGAAAAAATACTATTCAATATGAGTTGTTTTTTTTTTGAATTTTCAATAATAATATACTTAAGAATATCACATAACATGTTTCAAAATACCTATTAATTCACATATGTTTAATGTTCTAAAGGGACCAACAACAAAGGAAAAGAATGTCATTCTAAGAAAAAAAATATTATAGAACATGTAGATAACAATGTATTGGTCCTTAGCTCATCTGGAGTGGTTTTAGAGGTTAACAAAAGGGGGAAAACATTTACAAAACTATAAAGGATATAATTGAATGAACGTATAGACGTACTTTCCACTTACAATATGGAAATGAATCCAATGATTCCAAGAACCAAGTTATATTTAAGCTACAATGTTTCTATATCAATGGTCAATGAGAACCGTTAGACTTACAATAGCAAAAACATACAAAAAAAGAGAATCATTCAAAAAGTAATATTCCTACTTAAAATGTGTTTCTAGAATTATATGTATATATTACTACAAAGAATTCATTTATTAATATCAATTTTGTTATATTTAGTTTTCATATATCAATATAAAAATAGTTTACTACCTTTTCAGGAAGATTACAAAAATCCCAAAGGATCAACAAGATGATATCTGAAACATGCGAGTAGGAATGTCCAAAAAAATGTACAGGGAGGTGGTCAAAGCAAATGACATAATTGCATCAAAAGAAGAGCCATCTCAACAACAACCTTCTTCAAATGTATGTAATCATTGAATTTTTCTATTAGGTAGATATAAGAAAAAAATTGGCATA
>APFE031132342.1:10203-27548 GCA_000404065.3 Pinus taeda
AATTGATTGGCATTGGGTTAAATATCGGTTCTGAGTATATGTTGGCATATTAAAAATTAATTATGGAATTTGTAAGTATCTATGTTGTTTACTTCTCTGAGTTTATAATTAGTAGAATAAAAAAATCATTTATATTAAATCTATGATTTATTATGGGGTATAAAACTTGGAGGAAACAAAGTATGGAACTACACCAACAAAATAGTTGTTGAAAGATGGCATGAGATCTAGTTTTGAAAGAGCGTGTATAATTCAAGACTCAACTATTGCTATGGTGCATTTCTCTTCCATTTACATTGATGTATATTATTTATTTCAATTCCATTATTCTCACCAATGTAGACACACATATTTTTATGTTTGTATATGAAACTTGAAGAAGACGAAAACAATTGATGCAATCAATAAAACATTCATGCAAATAACCAAAAAAATGGAAGTAGCTCAAGCACTCCAATGAATAATGATGATCTATTTCGATATTAATACAAGATATTTTATTTTTTGTAATAATTGTTTGTAAAAAACAAACATTTTGTTTAATGTAATAGACATAGTGTCCTAATTGAAATAAAAGGGGTTACCAATAACTATCCCATTTTGTATGACAAAGAGCCCTTTATTCATATATAGTTAAACACATTTTAATTTATTCTATTGTGTTGTCCAATGTCACTATGAAATGTTACACCACTAATTAAATATATGAATGATTAAGTATTATAATGAAAAGATTTGAAATCTAATGATATAAAAAATTAATCCAAACATCATATACAATTCACTAATCAAAATTTTATTTATATGAATATTTTTATAAGATATATGCCAATTTTTTGATGAATAATAGATTTAAAAAGTCACAATAATTTCATTGTCACAGGTCGAAGTTTCTAAAAGAAGATAATGGATGCCAAGACATCATATATTGATGTGCACTTATCTTAATATGATTTTTTCAACAATGACCGAATGTATTTGTAAAATAAATATGCACCCGGAAGATATACGTTTCATGCACCAATGTAATTCACCTTTAATGCACTGGTGCATCGTTACCTTTAACGTACTGATGTGTTAGATTCCATAAAAGAATCGGTAAACCTGGGTCTTGTTTATACAACTGATTAGCACGAGTGCATTGTTATGCATAACTACTTGCCGTGTTGGAGAAGATAAAAGCACCCAAGTTGCAATATTATTTTTTCTTCTTGGTGCCCTTCCTGAAAATGTATTTCCCAAGGCATTTTTAGAAGACATAAGCACCAGCGAGGTATACTTTTCACGCATTGGTGTTCTTTGGATTCAACACCCTAGGGCATGGTATCATAGGCTGTACAAGCCATTTATTTTTTATTATTAAAGCACCAGTGCTTTTATAAATTCAATGCACTGGTGCTCCAAATGTTTGTTTCCAATCTCGATGATTTTATTTAAATTTACAACATGGGTGCTTTTATATTGGCAGAACACCACTGTGTTTTGTCCAATAAGCACACTCCTAAGAAATCATCTGCTAAAACCTTTAGTTGCCTAATTTTTTGTTAGTTATAATGAAGCTATGTTATAAACTCCACTAAAAAATCCACAATCACAAAAGGATGATGTAGCCGAGGCTTTTTTGACAATTTTTGCCAATTTTATAACACTAAGAACCTTTGTTATAACCTCCACTAGAAGGTTTTTTCCGTGTAGTGTGTATTCATTGTTAGTCTAGTTTAGCTCAGTCGCTTCCACTCTTGATTTCACTTTGTTTCTAATTTTGAGTTTATTCTTCACTACTACATGAAAAGTAGTTTCAAGACATTTTTTTAAGAAAAAAAAATATCTTGTGTTTAAAAATCAATTTTTATTTTAGTTATTTTTCATTAAAATTTAATATCAATTGAATTGTCTTAAATATAAAATTTAAGACAAAAATAGTTTGAGACAAAAATATTTTAAGACAAAACATTATATTTTAGACAAAAATAGTTTGAGACAAACATCGCTTAAGACATAATTTTATATTTAAGACAAAAACAATTTAAGACAAAAATATTTTAAGGCAAAACTTTATATTTAAGACAAAAATATTTTAAAACAAAAGTTTATATTTAAGACAAAAATAGTTTAAGGCAAATATTTTAAGACAAAACTTTATATTTAAGACAAAAACAGTTTAAGACAAAAATATTTTAAGACAAAACTTTATATTTAAGACGAAATAAGTTAAGACAAAAATATTTAAGATAAAAATTTATATTAAGATAATGGTCAGTTAAGATGATGCTGATTAAGGTGATGACGATGAAGATGAAACTCATTTAAAACAGTTAACAATTAAGACAAAACCATGTCAATTTAAGCAAATATTATGACATTGACAGTCCGCCCTAAGTCCACATGCTTGCAAACTATTATTTCTCACGCGCTATATCGAGGCTGCTATTTCACTTCCCGTTCACGTTATCTTTTATAAAGCCAATAATTTTTTGGGCTCCTTTTTTGTGGGGGTAGCCAACTCTGAAGAATGCAACAACTTTTTCTGACAAGATTTCTAGGACATCAATTCTTCGTATGTCCCTTCGATCTTTGCTGATACAATTAGAGATAACTTTTTTGTCATTGCATTCCAGAAGTTTCCACAGAAATTCCATGAGTGGATAGGGGATAATTATGTTTTTTATTTTTGACAATAAATATTCAAACCACATGAAATTTAATCATATCATTTTATTTATTTTATATTATATTTTTCCTTTTCATTTAATCCTTTTAAATCAAAATAAATTAGACTAGGTTAATTATATTAATTTTTAATTAATTATAAAATTAAAAAATAACACTTTGAAAAGTTAGAATATTTTTAACCAATTTTTAAGTATTTAATTTAATGTATAATTATTTGAAAATTATATTAAAAATTACATAAAAGTAATAAATTAAAGATAATATGATTTCAAAACAATTACAATATACATACCACATTCTAAAAATATGATAAATAAATAGATAAAAATTATTATTTTTTGGTTGACCTAACTTGCGAAGATTTGAACATTGAATCTCATGATTTTACATAATACTTTATAACAAGGTGATTGTCAATTGAGTTACACTCCATGAGCTTTTTTTTTTAATACATGAAAATTTTTAAATTACTTCAACTAAAACTTTGATATAAATTTGCAAGAAACTAGCAACTAACTCCTCCAAGAATAGAAGGACGTCCACTAAATAAGTAATATTAGTAATTGATATCATTTCAAACTAGGGAAATAAATTATTAATGAGGTTGAAAGAGTACCTCTAACGTTAGCTTTAATTTAACCTAAAAAGTCATTGTCATGCCCTTATAGTCACCCACATCGGAGACTCACTTAGCACACCCAGATGGTCCTTCACTATAGGTTTGTGGTGCATCGTGACTCATTTCATCTCATCGGTTTTCTCATTCTGAAACCTACGTGATTCCATACTACATCTCACTTTTTATATTTCAAGGTTATTAAAATTCATAATTTTAACACTTATTGAAGTATGTAGATAATCATTCCATACAATTATGCCTTATCATAACCAATATAAAAATGACATGAATGAAAGTAATCTTATAGAATCAACAACCCAACTGGCCCAAAAGTTGACAAATATTCAAATATGTTACAACTAAGTGAACTCTAGTCTCCTATAGTAATTTAAAAATTATAAGAGCATACAATTCATACAAACATATCCCTAAATTTCCTATTTGATTTGTTGCCATTAATCATAACTTTGTCATAGATTAAAAAACGTTTCACTTGATAGAAATAGTAAGTACTCTTGTATGCATGCAATGTATCAAGGGTTAAGCTAAGTGAAGGAAATCAAGTTAAGTCTAATATTAGAAGCCAAGTGAGTCAAGGTTAGGGTTAAAAAGTTAGTGCATTGTCAAGAAAAGAAAAGGAGAAGAAAATTTTTGATTTATGTTTAAGTGAAGTTAGAAAAGGTTTAGTTAAAGTGTCAAGCCAGAGTTTGCCTGAGGAAAAGAAAGCTAGAGTTTGCATGATTCCATATTAAGAAATTTTAATGCTTATATACTCATGGTTGGGCCACTGTAATGTGAAGTAAGAAGAGATAATAACAACTCGGTGGATGTATATGAGATAATAACTGATGAATAGAACTTATTTATTCAAGCATAAGCTTGTGTACTTATTTGTATTATGTTTGCATGTTTATCGCTGCCTCTAAATAAGCAGTGGTATCAGAGCAAGTTTTAGTAAGATTTCAAACAACTAAAGGAGTTAAGAAGGTCATGAGCTATGTCCACTAAGAGCCTTGGCTATTGTGAGTATCCCACAAATCGAACTTTGCATCCATCGATCCATAAGTAGAAACTAGATCTAGTTGAGAGTTTGTAAACCCAACTGCTAAAATATTAATGTGAGTAAGCTATAGAGCCATCACCATATCAGAAGGAAAGAACCACTGCCACCGAAAAAAGAGTGTGTCTCCATGATAAGTTGTAGCCATGAGCCTCTGTAAGAATCTACATAGAGGAGATTAGCAAAGTTGCTAGTAGTTATTTGGAGGCACCGTTAAAGTGAAGGTTAACATGTTTAATTTTAAAGATAATCAAGTGTATGAGACGTTCATTTCTTGAAGGATGACACAATGAGGAAAGTAAACAAAATAAAAAGTAAATATGATTGTCATGGGTCACAAATCAAGACTAAATCAAACTAAGAAAATAAATCGAAAGGAGGAGCCAAAGTATTTCGAAGAGATCATAGAGATTCTCACCACAGTCAAGGGATCTAAAACACAAGAAGATGAAGTAGAACAATTCAAGGATGAATGGATCAAGATAGATTTGGTAACACTTCCAAAATTTACTGCTAAAAATTTTAATCTTTTAGAACTGCCAAAATGAAAAATGTTATTCGTTGTAAAGATTTCGTTGAGTATCGGTCTAATAACCCATATGATCAAATACGTGATGCCTTAGTATTGGATCTTATAAAACAGGCATTGGATGAGAAGTCCTTGTGAAAGGTAACAAAAACTACATCTTCTTAGGAAGCATGGAAGACCCTAGAAGTAGAATTTGGTATAAAGGAAAGTTATTTAAAGTAACAAATTATGTTACATTATATTGAATATTCAATAGAACATCAACTACAAGTCTGAGAGTAAATGAGTAGGACTTTAAGAGGAAAAAAAATCTTGGAGAATCCCACTCAAATGTTAATGATATTCATAAAGACTATAAAAGTGAAACCCATCATGCAGACATGTATAAGGATGAAGAAGACATAGAAAACATTATAGAGTGAGAATTTAAAGTCTATATGTGTGAAGTAGATCAAAAGAATATAGATGCTCGAGAACCCCGTTGTAACATGGATGGTGAATATGATGGTGAATCTCACTCTGACAAGACACATGTGGATGGTGACTACAAAGTGAGTTGTGAATTGGTGAATCGAACAAAAGACATTGTTGATGATGGTGAAGCTTCCAATAAAAACGTGAATAACATGTGTGATATATTTCGTATGATTGTAGTTGATGACGACCTATTTGCATAAGAGTTTGAGGCATTTAATTTTGAGAATAACAAATACAATTTTTCATTTGAAGTAATGGTTTGTAGATCTTAAAGTGATTCTCTCATGAATCCAAAAACAAATGATGAATTTAGTGAAGTTGAAATTGTTAATGAGCACATGCATGCTCAAATATCTCACCACAGAGAGGACAAAAATTATGTTGATGAAATTTGTGGTCACTTTCTTGAAACGAGGACTAATTGTGGAATATGTAAAATGCCATGTTTTATGAAGAATTAAAGGTTGAATCTATAACTATAGTAGTAATTTATGAAGCAATAGTTAGAATTTCTCATGAAGTAGTTCGCGATCTACCAAAAATTGATGATTCAAAAGAGGATAAAGTGATTTATAATTTTTTTGATGTGAATATCCACTAGAATCATAACATTGAAATATTACCTCAATGCATTTGAAGAGGAAAAGAATAAAGAATCAAAGAAAAATCTCACTGCAGAGCGTAATGAAGATGTTTTTAACATTAATTTTAAGTGTGCAAGTAGTCAAGACAACATTCCAGTTACAATTATAACTAAAACAGAAGATGAAAAAAGATGTAGGAAAGGGCATGGGAGTTTCTGAAGATGAAGAAGAAAGCATTGAAACAATATTTCAACAATGGAGTCAAGAATAGATCAAATTATACTATTAATAAATATGGAAAAAAAAGAAGGTCAAGAATATGAAGCAGAAGAAGCAATGGAAAAGTTCATAGTTTGAAGATGAAGAGTTTTGGTAGTAGTCCACGAGTGAATAAAAATTCAAGAGGAAGTTATAGAAGATAGGCTCTGGAATTGTTATTTAGAACAAATATAGAAGAACCCAAAGAAAAATTGTAGTAGAAGAAAGTGAAGAAATATGGAACTTACATCAGGAAATCACAACTAAAAATGTAGTTTCAAGGGTATAGAATATGGAAGAAATGAAAAAGAAAAAATTGCATTGTAAAAAAAATTTGGAGTCAATTTTTTATTCCAAGCATAGCATGCATAGTTGAGTCATGTTTAACTTAAGGTTGAGTCATATGTTCGTAATTAAGGGGGATTTTTATAAATAGTAGTTACTCTCATATGCATGCAATGCATGAAGAGTAGAGTTAAGTTAAGGAAAAAAATTTGAGTCTAATATTAGAAGTCAAGTGAACCATAGTTAGAAGGTTAATGCTTTGTCGAGAAAAGTTGAGTCAAGTAAAAGAAAAATTTTGAGTCAAGTTAAAGGGAAGTTAGAAAAGCTTAGTTAAACTGTGAAGTCTTAGTTTGCATAAGGAAATGAGAGGTAGAGTTTTCATGATTCTATATTTAAAAAGTTTGGTGTTTAGATGTCTGTGGTTGGGTCATTGTAATGTGAAGCAAGAAGAGTGAATAGTCATAGCTCAATGGATGTATATGAGAGAATAATTAATGAATAGAAAATATTTATTCAAGTATAAACTTGTGTATTTATTTGTATTGTGTTTACATTCTTATGTTTTCCTCTGACTAATAATAACTTATATCCCTACACTTTGTCATATAAGAAAATTGTGTCTTGACTTTTGCAATGACCCACCCAATCATGTTAGACATTGGGTGATCGCACACTATCCAAACCCATAAAATTTATGCATTTCCCCTTCAAATCTTCATATCACGTTAGCACTTATCATCCAAATGGTACTTGGTCAAATGTTTGTTGCCTTAGCCAACTCTCTTCTCGCATTTACAAGAAATCATTCCAAATTGAAGAAGGTTGCATCCTTCCATTTCGAATGGGTCAATGTTATATATTACATACTTTTCCAAATGATAGTTTGTCCCAACCCATCTTAATATATATTTTTTGTCCTTTGCACTCACTTGGCTCATGTGTTATACCGCCATGTCCACTCTAGCTAATTCAACTCATTCTAATGGGTTCCTCTCTACATTCTTGCATGCTACCCCAATATGTTCATCCCATGTGCTACACATTACCCTTGTCTTCAAACTAGACTTGTTCAATTATCTTGTGTGAGCCCCTTGATGCTTCACATGCCATAAAAATGAAAACAAATGTCCAAATATTGTGCTTTTTTTTTATTCCATCATATGCTTACTACTTTCATTTACCTAATATGATTATTCTAAGTGTTTTTCTTGGGAGGTTAGGTTTATAAATCTGAATCAAATTGTTTTTTGAATTAAGAGATAATAGGAGCACATACAAGGAGAGGGATATTATTAGGTTTCATCTCCTAATGTCTCTTCATCTTCTAACATCCGTTTTTTTTTTCTACTTATATCAGTTTTCCTAATCGTAAAGAATAGGTTTCAACATTCCCCTCTTTATCTACAGAGATGTTGGTGTTTCTAAGAATCATTATGAATCTTTCAAGCTTTTCTCTTCTAAGCGCTTTCATGAAGATGTCTACAATCTGCTCATTTTTGGAACAATGTCGTAGGTGGATTTTTTTAGCCTCAAGATGATATCGAATCACATGGTATTTTGTATTGATGTGCTTCGTTTGATCATGGAACTTTGATTTCTTGGCTAGATTTATTGTAGAACTGTTGTCAATCAAAAGAGGAGTTGAATGTACTAGTTTCTCCTACAAATATTCCAGAATTTTCCTAAGCCAGACAATTTCCTTGGTTTCTTCAATTGTTTCCACCTATTCTACCTCAGTATTGGAATATTCTAGAATTGATTGTTTATGTGACCTCTAGGAGACAACTCATGATCCAAGACTCATAACATAACTTGAGGTAGATACTTCAATTTATTTATCTCTATCATAATTTGAATAAGAGTATCCAATCAAGCTAAATTCACCCACCTATGTATACTTGAGTCCAAATTCTTGAGTTCCCTTCAAATAATTTAAAACTCTTTTTGCAGCAGAGTAATGACCCTCACAAGGCCTTTGCATAAACCTAGAGAGGATTCCAATAGAAAATGAAGTGCATGGTTTGGTAGTAGTCAGGAAGTTGAGACTTTGTATGATCTGTCTATACTTTGTCACAACATCAAATTCTTTTACTTCAATGGATGTGAGCTTTGCATCCTGTTCCATTGGAGTAGTTAAAGGATTGCACTCAACCATGTCAAACATTTTCAACAAACCTCCAATTTACTTCTTCCGAGGGATGAATATAAACTTCAGATGTTGGGTTACTTTAATACCAAGATAGTAGTGAACATATCTCAAATCTATCATTTCAAAACCTTTCCTCAGTTCTTTCTTTATGGATGCAATGTCGCTCTCATTGTTCCTATCATCAAAATATCATCTACATACACTAAAAGATACACAACTATTTTTCCAACTTGACAAAGTTGCATCATCAAGATCATAATTTTTGAGATTGAGTTTTAGAAGATTCCCAATCAACTTCTCATACCAGGCTCATGGTTCTTGCTTAGCGTCATATAAGGATATTACAAGCTTGCATACTTTGAGTCATTGACACTTCACAACAAATCCTTCTAGTTGGGACATAAAAGCTTTATCTTTCAGATTTGCATTCAATAAATCATTTTTTACATCCATTTGATGGACTTTCCAACTATTCCGAGCTGCCAAGGCAAAGAGTGTCTAGATGGTAGCCCATTTTGTAATGGGGGAAAAATTACCCTCATAATCGACCCTTCTTTCTATGAAAAAAATTTTACCACAAGCGTGGTTTTATTCTTGTCAAGTGAGCTATCTGCTTTATACTTGTTCTTGAAAAATGTTAACACTTAATTTAGCAGGGCTCTTAGGAGGGTTTCCAAAGGACTACTACTAGATCAAGTGGAAACAATGGGACAAGGACCCACTGTTGCCTCAGTCAATGTCTGCTGCTCTTTACAAAATTTCACCGATAGGAAGAGTCCTGATATAGGGAAATCACTAGAATGATGAGATCAATAATGATGCACAATGTTATTTCAAATGCCCATTCAAAGGTGAGGCTTAGATAATAGGTTGTTTTTCTTAGAAGCAAAAGAAGGGATATTTAAGGAGGGATTGAGGGAAGGATGATCTTAGGTTTAGGAATATTCAAAAATAATGAATGCCTAAGATAAAAAATTCCAAAATCCCTCACTTGTGATTGATGTGTTTATACTAGGGTTCAAAGTGAGGCAAGGATGACTCGCCCAATGGAAAGATTCAATTAAAGTGTGAATTTTGGGAGAATATAGGGTGACTTTCGATGAAAAAACCCTTAGGGTTGAGAGATATATCGTGCTAAATGCCCATCCAATGGTCATCTATAGTTAAGAGAAAAGTTTTTGAATTATGAACTACAAAGCCCAAACCTTCAACAAATCCATAAGTTAAAGGATCTCCAAGCGTTTCCTCTTGGTGCAATAGCGAGGGAATCAATTTATTTCAAATTCCATTGACATAATTCATTGAAAATTGGAGGATGTCGAGAGGAGACATAAATGAAGAAACTTTCCTAGACGAAATCCTAAAATTTCACCTCCCTAAATTTCGCAACAAGCCCTAGAAAATCTCCTTATCTTTAGGGTACGAAGAAAGGAGGAAAACATAGGTGAACGAATGATATTTCATTAAGTTGATGTGATCACCAAGGATATAAGACCAATGCCTGTTATACTGAGAGGAAGGAGTCAAGAATGCTATTGATTTAGGGTTTTGTTCCTTTCAAGGAGCCTAATTGCATCTTTTCATGCCCTAATGAAGCAACTAACCAACTACAACAAGGATTTATACTTTGAATTCTCAAATAATAGAGTTTTAGGGTTAGGTTTTTCCAAGGAAACCCCTAGGAACATTCATGTTTTCTTTCCCAAAGAATAACACATGGAATATATCAATACTACCAAAGTGATACAAGATTTATGCATAATTTAGAGCACAAGACACATCATGATGTAGTATTCCATACATTATATAATGAAAATTTCTCATAACAGAGAAATTTACATGGAAAAAAAGTATATCCATCCATCAAATTTGCAAGAGAGAATATCATAATAGAATGACATTAACGCAAACAATTAAATAATCTCCAATTCATCCTTCAATAGCTATAGCGAAATTCCAGAAGAAAAAATGATCCAAACCAAGTGATGATGAGTTACAAATCAGATCTCACTTCTATTTATATGAGCCTCTAATAGTTCAATGGGTCTAATTATCCTAACACGGCCATAAAAGTGTCTCTAATGTGCAAAATATCACCCTAATTGGTGGAAATCCCACCAAATATCTCCCTATCATGAAAAATAAGCCTATCAAGAAGGTTAAAATTATAATACAATAGCTATGAGGGTCATTGGAAGGCCTAGTGAAGTCCCACATGTGCCAAAATGGATGGAAGGGCTCAAAACATAGTGATGAAGGCGGTGGCCCCTTTCTCGCTAAGCAAATGACCTGTGGTGCTCCCAAGTGGTCGTGGGGGCATAAAAACATCCTCATGGGTCTCCAAGTGGATCAAGACAGCCCGTATCCCATATGTAAGTGTTGGAACAATGATGCAATCCCTCCCTTTGTCTCATATGGGGAGACATATTCCTCGTCTGGACCCTAGAACAATTGCCAAGTGCCTGGTGCAAGTGTGTGTCTAGCTAGGAAAGGTGGTCCACATAGATCATCATCTTCCATTAAATGGAACATGAGCCAGCATTGAGTGGAGCTGAAGGATCCCATGATGTGGCTATATTCTCTCTGCTATAGTGGAGGCCCTTGGCTCTCTATGCTCGCCCTACAATGACAATATGACTCCCTAGAGGGCTTGGACCCCATATAGGGAGACCAAAACCCAAGATGAAGACCCACCTATAATCCTGTATAAGGTCTAGTGTGTCTCGAAACCTTCTAGTACACCAAATCATTTGTACAATTGAGTAAATGAGCTTACAAATCATGGAATGAAGTTGACACTTCACAATGACATGTCTTTTTATAATGGACTTTAGAATGTACAAGTGTCTCCAATTTTATAGAGGTTAACCAAGGACCCTATTAAGTGGTTTCAACCTCTAAGGGAGTGACAAGTCCATGTTACATCCCTTAAGTGACAGGTGTCAGGTGATATAATGATGGAACAGAGTGGGACATATATATATTTAGAGCTAAGATGGATTTGTGCTAGTGCCATAGCACTACCATATCCTCCAATGACTTCATCTCTTTAAATTCATATTATTTCCTCATTATTTAAATACGCACGTGTCACCATTTTCGAAATGAGATAAGGGAAATGAGTAGAAAAATCATCTTCTAGAAACCTATTATGTTGGGTTGGGATTTTACCCTTTTTTTCATGATGTAAATAGTGATAATGTCATGATGATTTTATCTAGGGCACACAGTCAAGAAGGTATCATTATCAAATTAGGCCTAGAAATCTAAAAAGTTATCCATTTGAATGAGATATAGGATTATATTTGTCTAGAAGGGAAGGTTGATATAACTTGATCTTTTAGGCATTAATTGTTGGAGAGTACCCTAATATAGAGGAAGCTCTAATTTTAAGGAATTATCACCAATCTACTATAGAATCTAATATTTGAAATAAAGCAGTGGGTAGAGGAGCTTCACCTTGCTGACCAATATCCTACCATGTTCATTTTATAAAGGGACTTTTAAAATTGTAAAGAATAAAGTCAACGTATTATAAGTACTATGGGGAGTTGTAGAGTACCAAATGGTTTATAGGTATTGAGGGGAATTTAAAGGATATCTAGTAAAAATAAGATCTTTCTTTATCACAAATACGTGTGAGGAGGGGGATTTGATAAAAAGACTTTTGGAGGTATTTATCAATACCTAGTGAAATTAAAGGCATTATTTCATATTCCATAATGTAGCTACTATGTCACAATTAATTAGGTGATGGCCCCATGGGAGTGGATGAAGGTTATGATGTTTAACACAATGAAAATGTTGTTTCTAGGGATATAGTCATACTTTATCACTAACCTATAAGGATCTAGGGCCATGATAGTAGTCACAAAACATATGGATGTGTGTTAGGTTACACTAAAGAGCATAATTGCAGATGATATGGGCCATATCTTTCACAAATGCAATAAGAAACTTATAGACATTGATCTATAATTCCTTCCTTGTTAAACATGGAAATGAAAAATTGCATCTATATACTCAAAGTTAATGTGGATCCATGCTAGCGCCATAACACTATTATATCCTCTAACTTCTTCCCCTCCTGAAATCCATGTTATTTTGTCCTTATTTACAAACGCAAGTGTCCCTACTTATGAAATGGGATGAGGGAAATGTGTAGAAAAATCATATTCTAGGAACCATTTATCCTGGGTGGGGTGTTTACCCATATGTTTCATGATGTAAATAGTGATAATTCCATGTTGAATGGATTTGGGGCACACATTTAAGGAGTTATCACTATGGAATGGGTGGTAGAAATCTAAAATAGAAAATATAGAAAAGATAGATCAACACCTTATAAATAAGCCTCTTCGATGGGGCAATCTCCTTTACATTACACAAATGAACAATTCTTAGATGATACAAATGACAAGACCTCCTTTCTATATATAGGAGTCTAAGGGGTCATAATATAATCAGAGGTGATATAAAAGTAATAATTTAATGGCATAACAATAACAATATGGGGACTACATGGGCACAACAATATAATAAGGGGGTTGTACTAATAACAATAAAGGGTTACACTAGTAGTATAGGGACCTAACATGCCCCTCTCTTTCAAAAAGTGTTGTCCTCAATGCTTGAGTAGTTATTGATGTTTTTGTATAAAATTATTGTCCTTCCATGTGGAATCTTTAGAATGTAAGTTATTCCACTTGATGAGATAAGATGAAATTGATCGATTTCTTGGCTGTCAGGTTCTTGTTTCTGTGACTGCTCCAGGTTCCAATATGATTTTTCCTTCCTTGCCAAGTTTTGGCAATGTTGTTTGAATTAGGATATTCAACAAATTTTGAATGAGTGGCCACACTTCTTCGTCCTTCTTCCATTCATCCCTTGCTTCGTTTATCCAATCTGGTTGGATAATAGAAATAGAACAAAACAATTCTTCCACATCCTAATCCTTTCTTAAGAGTGCATCTGCAACAAAATTTTGCTTTCGTTTTCTGTAGATGATGTCAAAGTCATAACCCAACATATTTGTGACCCATTTTTTCTATTCTTAGAAAGATAATATTTGTTCTAAAATGTATTTAAGACTATCATGATCCATTTTTACCTTGAAGTGTCTTCCCATTGGCTAAGGTCGCTATTTCTTAAGTGCGTGTAGTATTGCCAACATTTCCTTCTCATAAATAGCTTGCTTGAGATGTAGCCTTAAAAATACCAATCACCTATATCAAAAAAAATTTCACTACAATGTTGATCTACCTATTGTTTCATTTGATTCTGCACCAAAGTGGTGTTATCCTTTAAAAGTTGGAGAACTTGTTGTTTATGCTCGATGTGATCTTTCATTGCTTGAACCTTTTTCTTCTTGATATGTCCTTCTATATTGAGCGTTTGAGGAGTGGTAATTTCTTCCAATGCTTCACAAGATATGATTTGATTCTTTTCTTGATGCTCGATGTGATCTTTCACTTCTTGAACATTTTTCTTCTTTATATGTCCTTCTATCTTGATAGTTTGAGGAGTGCTAATTTCAAAAAATGCATTACAAGACATGGTTGGATTCATTTTTTCTTTCTCTATGTGATATTTCACTTCTTGAACCTTTTTCTTCTTGATATGTCATTCTATCTTGAGAGATTGAGGAGTGGTAATTCTTGCCAATGCTTTACAAGATATGGTTAGATTCATTTCTTCTTTTTTGGGGTTGGTTCCTAGTGTATATCCTCTTCTTTTGATGTTTCTTGATCCTTTTCTTCCTCCTCTTCATAATATATGTAAAATAATTTCTTCTCAACACACTTACGACCATTAGTATATTTTCTATCACAATTGTAACAAAGCCCTTTTTCTATTTTTTCTTCCAATTTTTCTCGTGTAAACCTTGTAGGCTATGGAAGGCTAGAAGAAAAAAGACTTCCATAATTATAGTTGTGAGTGGTGGGATTTCTTTTTTCCATAATTTGACTTTCAATTATTCTTTCCCACCTGAATGCCTTCTCCAATGAATCAGGTTCCCAAAGATGAACCTCATGTGGAATGTTATCATTTAATGTACATATGAAGACATCAATATTTTGCTTCTCTAGAATATCATTTACCCTTATATTCAATTTTTGAAAGTCCTCAATGTTCTCTTCCATTGAACACTATTGTTTTAGTTTTATCAATTGGCTAAATAAAGTGTTTCTCTTTGTATCCTCATAATGTGCTACCATTTCCTCCGTGAAAATTGACTACATAACAAGTGGTTTACGAAAACAAAGCCCTTTATACCATAAAAATTGACCTGGTTCTAAATATGAAGATGCAATACGTACCTTTTGTAATAGCTTCACCTCATGTAGATCAAAATATTGCTCCATTTGTAGTATCCAATTTATCGGATCCTTGCCATTAAACTTCCCAATATCGCATTTTCATGATTTCAGGAGCTTGATCTTGAAACCATTGTAACTCTATAGCTTAAGATAACCAAGCTTTAGAATTGTAAATTACAGTAGCCCTATGAGTTCTCTTTCTAACCACACAAGTCTGATCAATATTGGATTTTGCAAGGAAGAGTTATGTCAAATCTCCCACGATGGCCTGATTATAGACTAGTTCAGTAGAGAGCACTTGAACAAAGTGCCATGTGTCACTTTTGCAACCTTAGGACCTGAAACAAATACACAAAAAATTACAGTCCGTCCTCTTTCTGCAACTTCTTAGAAAATTTCGATCTAATGCTTAGAGAGAAGGTTATGACTATTTTCCCAAGGTCACTTGTTTAGGATTTAATTCGAGAGTTTGCACAAACCCTAACTTTCTAAGATCATATATCCAAAAATATAACGAGCCAATATTTGAAATTTGGACCCGAGGTTCAGACCAATTTCTTCTCAAATGTTTTTTTTTAGTTTCTGAAACTTTGTAGCAAAAACGTTAGAGTGAAAATTCCCTGATGACGTGTTTTAGATGAAATTCTAGATCTTGCAAAAACCCTAACTTCCTCACATCATATCTATGAAAATATAGCAAGAAAGGATCTAAAATTTTCACTCGCGGTTTAGCGTGATTTCGTCTCAAATGGGTTTTTTTTAGCTTCTGAAACTTCGTAGCAAAAAAATTATAGCGAACATTCCAGGATGACCTGTTTGGAGCAGTGAAACCCTAGAATCCAAATCTCCGATACGAAATGTTATGAAACCAACTCACAAAAATATAGAAAAGATAGATCGATGTCTTAGAAATAAGCCTCTTCGACGGGGCAACCTCCTTTACATTACACAAATGAATAATTCTTGGATAATACAAATGATAAACCTCCTTTCTATATATAGGAGTCTAAGGGGTCATAATATATTCAGAGCGAACATAACAATAATAATGTAAGGACACAATAATAACAATAGTGGGCTTTTATGGGTCATAATAATGACAATATGGGGACTATGTGGGCACAACAATATAATAAGGGGGTTTCACTAATAACAATAAGGGGTTATACTAGTAGTATAGGGACCTAACGAAGTAATTATCATTATCAAATGGGTGCTAGAAATCTAAAATGTTATCCATTGAATGAGATATAGGATTATATTTTTCTAGTTGGGAAGGTTGATATAGTTTGATCTTGAAGGAATTAATTATTGGAGAATACCCTATTGTATAGGAAGCTTTGGGTTGAATGAAATTTCATGAACTTGTTGAAAATACTAAGAGGGGGGTGAATCAATATTTCTTTCAATTGTTATTTTTACTAGTTAGATCACTTATATTTAGAACAGAAAATGAACAATAGAAATGAATTATTTTATTAATATAATATTTATAATGAATTAAGTACAATATGGGTAGGGATACAACCCTTAATGAAGGCACCTGGGCTCCAACCTGGGATATATGAATCACCTACTTGAACTTTAGTGAGGCTCCAACCTTTGGGGCTTCAAACCTATATTATCCAAGGCACCAACCTTGAGTTTAAGAGCATCAAATCCAAGGACACCAAACCTATTTTGTCAAAGATATGTTCTGGTTGTACTTCACGGCTCCCAAAGTCTTATTCAATGAGCCCTCTCAATCTTCAGCTTCACTGTAGTCTCCACGCTACACCATCAATGACAACCTTGTCATATAGAAGGTGTCACCATTGTTCTTCATGGTACTCAATCAAATCCTCCAAGTTTACTTCATGATGACCTCAGCATAACATCATGTCTCCAAGGATGTTTACTAGTTTTCTTCATGTCTTACTCATCCACATGTCACAGGTTCAACGTGATTTTTCTTTTCATAGGTCAATAAACATCATACCCAAGCTTCAATCTTCCTATGAGAAATAATCCTTCACTGCATTAGACCACTGTTAAAAATATCGCATTGCCCAATGCACCATGATGTACCAAGACTTTAGTAATGAAATTCCTTGCACCACACTACACCACTGTCCAATGCACCATGTTGCACCAATACTTCAACAATGCCAATCCTTGTATGAAACTACACCACTTTCCAATGCACCATGTTGCACCAAGACTTAAGAAATGACAATCCTTGCACGACACTACACCACTGTCCAACGTACCATGCTACACCAATACTTCAAGAGCTTAGTGCTTTTTCATTTCCTCAAAACTTCAATGCTTCAAAGCATATTCCCTCAACTATTGCACATTCTTCTTCAAGGCTTTATCACGATATCTTCAAGGTTATCCTTAAAGGAGATA
>APFE031132356.1:0-26172 GCA_000404065.3 Pinus taeda
CCTTTTACAATGGTCTTGTACCGGTGCAGTCCTTTACCAGTACGCAGGCTGCAACCTGCAGAGAGCTACAACTCTCTCTCGTTTTCCAGTCTCTTCTGGAAGGGAGCTACAACCCCCTACTTCTTTTCAAGGATCACTTTTCATAAATTTTCAAACTGGATCCATATACATCAAACGATCATCAAGTACATGTAAATTACACAGTCAGCTGCAGTAACCAGATCAAAAATAACAAAACTAAACCCAGAACACCTTTTCAACAGAAAAATTCAGTCAACAGAAGATCTTAAGACAGATACGCAGTTTTTCCTTTCACTGGCCTGCGTCCCCACGCACTTCACCTTCTGCGCCCTTGCGTATACCCACAGACAGCGTTCTGTTGCACCGCGTGCCTACGCACTTGTTCTTCAATCGCGCTGCGTACTGTTGCTGAAGGTACTCACCCAGATACACTATCGCGCTGCATACTTCACTGAAGCCACGCACCCAAAGACACTATCGCGCCGCGTACTGTTCCTGTGTGTACACACCTGAACCTTTGTCGCTCTGCGTACCCACGCACTGCGCCTTCGTCGCCTCTGCATACCCACGCACTGCCCCTTCGTCGCCTCTGCGTAACCACGCACTCGCACCGTTAATCACCTGCGTACCTCTGATTAGGGCCGAAATACAGTCAGATGCTTAGATCTGGTCTTGCGCGCGAGAGATCACCCTTCACAGATTCACTTTCAATTTCTCTTTTATAGATCAAGCTTTTAAACTGAGAACCCAATATTTCAGATCTTAAGATATTCAATTTTCAAAAGATGCTCAAGCCAAATGATCTCCTTTTCTTTATATAGGCAAGCTCTTCCTCAAATCATGGACCAATACCACAAACCAAAACCATAATAATACAATACCGTCGGCTAAATACCAAGGGTTAAACATAAGAAACCCCATGTGTGCGCGCTTTACTGCCTTGAAGAGTGTGCACTGGGGGTACTCACCTTCTGAACGGGTGACCTGCGGGTATGTATGCACTTTTTGTATGGAATACTTGCATGTACGCGCCTTTTGTACTGATTACCTACGTACCCATTATTTTATCCAATATTTGAAAGCTGATCATCAATCTCTTCTACTGACCTGATGTATAGTGCTCCATCACCTGCAAGAGTTGCCATCAAGGGCAACACTTTATCCATAATGCCAACAATCCATCTGAAACCTGAACCTTTCCTCCATATCATCTGTGCACAATGCTCAAGCTCTTCTATCCAACTCATATGTGAGCATGTGCATCATTGTCTTTAGTGTGGTCAGACCAACAATGTACTTGCGCGTGATGTCTGCACTGATAGACATGACTGGGATGGTGGCGGTGCACATCAACTTGTTGAAGTACGAGTCAAGCTCCTATCAGACTTGCTTCTTGGTCTTCACCTAGGTGAGAGTCCCAAGTGATGGGATCACATAACTGTGCACTATAACCACCTTGATTTTGAATACTCATGCATGGGAAGCATGTATGCTAGTGATGAGTTGCGGTAGGTCTTCATAATTCCAGATCTGACTCCAAATACGTGCTTGCAGCTCGACCGCATTGGCCTTCATCAGCTTTGGCAAGTGAAGCGGGGCTCCCTTCTACTTCATCATCCATGCTTGCATGTTATCAACAACAGTATGTATGTTCTTCAAGATGTGTGTTCTTCTCGTACATCACTGCTGCCATCCATGGAGATGAATGACTGCTTTATGCACGGTACCAAACTTGGAGTACAATGCTCGCATAACTATGTCCAAGGACAATACTTCATCTATTATTGCCTCATTCAGTTCATCTCGAGTAGACATTGTCACCAAGTCTCCTCCCTTCTTGGCCACCTATAGTTCCTTCACCATTTTCTCATTCTCAGATATGAGAAAAATGAGCACTTGAGCTAGTGGCTTCAACATACACTCTAGTTGCATCGGCCAACGTAGCTAGATGCCTATGCACATCAGTCACGATAACTTTCTCTTCAAATTACACAAGGTATGTTTTTTCCTCTAAGTCGTGCTCTCTGAGATTGCACAACTCTGTGATGAGATTCGTCAAAGGAGATGTTGTGCATCTCTGCTTCCAGTTGACCACCAAGGATCTCAGTGACTCCTTGGTCATTTAAGACTTGCTCATCATCGAGATGCAATGAAGTGGGTGATTTGACCTCTTTGTGGTGAGGCATGAAGTCGGTATCATGTTCCAACTCCTACTACTCCATGTCCGCATCCAACTGGTCAAGTGCTTGTTCTATCTCATGAGAAAAGTACTGCCCCTGCAATGGTTCACCTTGTTCACCTAATGTCAGTTGTTCAAATGAATCAACTACTTGTACAGGTGTTGTTTCATCTATCTGCACATGATGCACCCTCTATTGAATCTATTGTTGTTGTGCTTCCTGCTCTTGTTGGCATAGCTCTTGTTCTTTTCGAAGTTACTCCCTCTGCTCATGTAATTCCTTCTCTTCTTCTTCCATTATCTTCTTATCCCTCTACCTTTAAGCGATTCACTTGCGTTGCTACTCCCTCTTTTCCTAAATAGCCATAGCTGCTTGTTCTACAAGTGGATCTACTTGAAACTTGAAGCTTTTTTCTTCCTCCATGTGGTCGACAATCTTCCTCTTCCCTTTGTTGCACACAAGTATGCTTGGCTCTACAGCCTCTACTATTGTTGCTATTGTTGCTACTATTGGTGCTCTCCATGATGCTGCTTCATGCTGCTTTTCTAACCACTTTATGGCAAAGCCGAACTATTCATTGGGTTTGGAGGAATTGTAACAATATCTCCATGAGTCCTCCTAAGCCTAATGACATGCCCCATGGATCCAATTGAACTAAACTCTCGTGCAGTGATCCTTCACAATGCAATGTGGGTCATACAGGTTGAACCTTTAGAGGTCAAAAGGATAATTCCTCATATGTTCTACTTGGACATCCACTTTCTTGATACTTTGGATCTCATATAACCTAATCTGCAATGGAATGGTGGGCCAAGTTTCCTTCTTCTTCCACTGTAGTCTAGTTGTCAATCCTGCCAAGATGTGGTATGCTACTTCTTGCATGACAAGTACGTCCAAGAAAAACTTTGGCAGAACATGCAGAGACTTCTCTGCACTAAACACTCGGATGAATGTGCCAGATGATGAGGCATACCAATATGCAATGCCTGGCAATGCCTTCATCACTTCCTTTGACATGCAGGGTGGATCCTATTCGAATATCAACCTGTATACTAGGGTGAAAAAATGGTTATATAGCCGTATGATCACTCCCCTGAAACTAGAGTTGGACACCAGCTTGAAATACATGTTCACAACAGTCTCCATTGGTGACCATGCCCACTCCAAGCCTGGGAACTCATGTCAGGGACAAACTGCATCTCGAATGTAAGAGGACATATAAATCTATGCATGCATATCTTGAGGTGAATGTCAAGCCTTAGTAACTTGTTCCTTCCGCTAGTGAGCTAGTATGTGTTGAAAATGCAACAAGATGATGGATCTTAGTGAAAAGAAGTCGCCTTCACTAAGTGGTCCTGCAGGCTATTTTTGGCGCAAATTCTATTTTTAGACTATGTCTATTTTTAGACATATGGACCATGGACTATGAGTTGCAAGATGCTATTTGTGGATGATCGGTCAAGTTGGTAAAAATAGATGGACCTCTATTTTTAGACATATGGGCAGAGTCTATTTTTAGACTGCCAATCTAAAAATAGAACAGTCGAATATTATTAGCTCTTAATAATATTTGGACTATAAACATTATCTTATTCTCTTGGAGCACTTCAGTTCGAGCTACAGATGTGGCACATGCAACTACCAGAAGGAAATTCTTGTTTCTTATGGGTTACTTGAGCTATTGCATGGAGGACTTCAGTTAGGACTTCAGTGATTGAGTTCTGTGGAGTTGATTGAGGAGTTGACGGAGTTGTGTTCAGTTTGACTTAGTTGAACTAGTTGAATTTAGTCTAACTGATCAATAGACTAAGTGATGAGTGGTGTGAATTAGTTATTAATTAATTCACTAATTATTAACTCATAAATCAACTGAAGAATACATCAGTTAACTCAATGCATGGACAGTTCAGTGGAGACAAGTGTTAGAGGTGAGTGAAAGGGCAAGACAACTGTTAGTTGTGACTATAGTTGTGCATGAGATTTGCACAATCAATGGATTGAGTATTTTTTTTTTTTTAACATGATCGGTTACTTATGTATTATAAAAACTTCCTGGAACAAGTCCTTTTACATATGATAGGAGAAGCAGAGAGGGGAGGATCCAAAATGGGTGTGCAGACCCTTGATCCTTGTTGATGGACTTGTGGAAAGCAGTTTGAAAAAGATAACGGCTATATTGTCGTACAAACAAGCCTACTAGAAAACAAAATTTACAAGACATAGATCAAGTTACTACTGCTGGTTGACAGAATCATCGAGCTAAGGTTCCTTTCTTGCGCTGGACCTTGTTGAGGCCTCTGCTTGCATGCTCTGAGTTATCGATTTGATGTGGGCAATTGCTTCCTCCATATGGTTGCATTTTTCCTTGAGACCTTCGATCTCTGCTTTCTGTTTCTCCAGTTTTTTTCTTTTTGATTTGCTATCGGCTTGGAATTCCTCCTTCAGTTCGTTGAAGTGCTTTACGAATCTTGCTATCATGAAACAGTGAGCTTTGCACAAGGTGCACCTACTGTTGGTGATAACATGCTCCAGGGGGTTCACAGCTGGGTCACGTTCTTCAGGATTCTCGGCCATTTCAGAACCTTTCTTGGGGGAAGCTTTGAGGAGATGATGCAGAGAGGAGAAACAGGGGAAGTAGAAGGAAGGCAGGGGAAGGGGAAAAGATAAAAGAGAGAACTGGCAGAGGGCGCAGTTCTGGGAATGATCTAAAACTGTGATGCCGGAAGAGAAAAGAGGGATGATAAGCAGCTGGTCGGATGCAACCGGAGGACAGGAGAACGCTAAAGAGAGAGGGCGGCGATTCAAGCAAACAGTGCTCTGGTTAGCAGAAAAAAATAACAAGACCTGAAGAACACAAAGATTACTACTGTAAATGGTTGGAGGCAGCCTCCTGTCAAAGCTGGACGAAATGCGACCTCTGGTACTGAGATGCTCCAAAGACTTTCTGAAGTGGGTCGTTCCTTTGCTCTTTTCGGCTTGAGGAGTTGTAGCTCTGAGATGGGCGAAGAATTGGGATATCTGAAGCATATATAACAGGATGAGAGGCTGATCAGTCGGGACTGTCGAGAGATACGCAAGGATTTGGCTGATCTTGAGATCGGGCCTTGGATTTTTTTTGCAGTCAGTGAAGATTTTGATGCGACATATGCCTAACTTTTGCTTGGAGATGTCACTGGGATTCTGAGAAATCTTGGGCCCATACCTGTTCGTTTTGGAAACAAAGATATCTTTTGCATCCTTCAAGGTGATGAGGGGGTCAATGTCAGAGAGGATGAAGGCTGCAGGCGACTTGACAAGCTTAGGAAAGTGAGCAGGAGGATTAGTATGATTACTGAGATGACCAATGTTCAGAGATTTTGGAGAATGATGGAACCAGCTACAGGATTGGCTTGTCATAGGTGGTGTCATTTTCTCTGACTTGTCCAGTAGGTCTGTTGGTTGCCTTGGTGGCGAAAGAGTCAGCTTCTGTGTTGTTGTCCCTCAGGACGTGCTTGAAGGTGACGTCCCCCAAATGAATGATGTTGTCCATGATCCTTAGTTTGAGATTGCTAAGAGCCGCTTTTTTGAACTCTCCCCATGTAGCCATAGCTGCGATTACAATTGCTGAGTCTCCCAGGATGATTGGGTTTTGAATTATCATCTATTTCAGAATGGTTGTGCCTAAGAGGAGGCTATAATCCTCAGCCATGTTGTTTGACATTTGACCCAGGCCCCACTCGTATGTTATAAGAGCTTTGCCATGCTGATCCTTTATAATTCCCCCTGCCCCAGCTTTCCCCGGGTTATTTTTAGAGGCTCCATCAAACTGGAGAGTGATTTGATTTTGAGCTAGAGTCCATTGGCTTATTTCCTCCTTGGTACCTCTAAGTTTCCAATTATTCTTTCTCTTGTCTGCTTTGAAGTGGGATTGCTTGTTCTTGTCACAATTAAGGGAGAATTTGTTGAACCAGTCATTCTCATCTTTGTGCCAACTGGATCGATCTAGTTGAGAGACAGAGTTGGCACTTATTGTATCTGAGATAAGAGCCATAGTTTTTGCCAAGGTGCGGGCTGGATTTGGCTTCTGGTTGTTGAAAATACAGTTATTCCGGGTAAGCCAGATTTGCCAGCTGAGCGTTGAGGGGATGCATTTGCACAGGCAAATGATAGGGATCTTGCTTTTATTAGCATAAGGATAGCATTTCTCCCAATTTTTTTGTAAAGAGGAAAGCTGGTCAAAGGTCTCTCCTATATTCTAAGGGCTGATGAGTAGGTTCCAACAGCTTTGGGCAAAAGGGCAGTCGAAAAAGAGGTGATGGCTGCTTTCCTCCTCATCACAACATAGGCAACAGATTGAGGGGCCAAGTATACCTGTTTTTTTTAGGTTCTCGGCGGTGAGGATCTTGCCTTTAAGAAGGGTCCAGTTAAAGAACTTGATCTTAGGCAAGCAATCAGATTTCCACACTACAATATAGAGGTTCCATTTGCCTATTGCTGCGTTTGCCTGAAGAAGTTTATACCCCTCTTTGACTATGAAGTTTCCTCTGCTGGGGTCCCATGCGTACCTGTCATCAGCCACTTTGATTGTGGGGGTAGATCTTGAGAGAGAGGTCTTAAGATCGGTCCAAAGATCCCTGAGATCATTTGGGAGAGAGAGGCCCTTCCAATCATGCCAACTGTTATGATCCCATAGAGAAATATCATATAGAGAGTTCAAGTTTTTTGCTTCCATCCAAGTTTTCAGGGGTCTGAAGTCTTGGAGTAGGTTTCTTGGCTTTACTCCCATGATTCTATCTGACCAGATATTTGTTTCCTTTCCATTGCCAGGTACTTTTGAGATGTGGTTTCTGAATTAAGGGAGGACTATTTTTATGAGCTTCCATACAGGAGTACACGGTCTTTCAACAATTGTTTCTGAGAGGACATTAGAATTCGAACCATTGAGATACTTTCTTTTGATAACCTCCACCCACCAAGAGCCTTTTCCTATAAGCATTCTCCAGATCAGTTTGAATCCCATAGCTCTATTGGAGAGACTCGGGATTTTGATGGCTAGGCCTCCTTTTTCGAATGGAAGGATAACTTGATCCCACCTGACAAGGCTGAATTTTTTTGAATCTTGCTTCCCTCCCTGCCAAAGGAAGCTTCTCATAATTAGTTCCATATGCTTGTGGGTGCTGGCAGGAGCCAAGGTTACTGTATACTGGTATATGGGAAGGGTGGAAAGAATAGCCTTGATGAGGGTAGTTCTGCCAGCCAAATTTAGCCAAGACAGCCCCCAACTTTGAAGGATTCCTCTCATTTTTTCTATATGCTTTACCCAAATTTCATACTTAACTTTTTCTTTTGCTAAGGGCAGACCCAAATAAGAGAAGTAGTTCCAATTTCTTTGCATTGGGATGTCCAAGATCGAGGAGATTCTTTGCATGATTTGAAATGAGGCATTCCAGGTGTATATCTTACATTTTTTATTGTTTAGCATTCCCCCTGATGCTGCTAGGAATGAGTCTAGGGTTTTCTTGAATATTTTTTCCATCATGCTTGAGGCTCCCCCGATTAAAAGGGTGTCATCCGGAAAGAGTGAATGATTGATTTCTTTAGTCCCTCTTTCTATACTGATCCCTGTGATCTCCTTTTTCTTGTGAAGTTTTTCCAAATGGATGCTCAAGGTTTCCACCATTATGATGTATAAGAAAGGAGAGAGAGGGCAGCCTTGCCTCAATCCCCTAGAGCTTCTGAAGTAACTTCTCAGTCAACCATTGATTAGGGGGCGGTCCAGGGGTTAGAGATGCACTCCTTGATGGTGCTTATGAATTTGTTGGAGATCCCAAATTTTCTGAGGACTTCTGTCAAAAAGTGGTGGTCAACCCTGTCAAAGGCATTTTCCATATCTAATTTGATGATCATGCCTCTTTCTTTCCTGTTGATGCTACTGTGAATTTCTTCTTGTATCAAAATGACATTGTCCGTGATTTGTCTATGGGGGACAAATCCACCTTGATTCTCTGAAATGAGGTAGGGAAGGAGATTTTTAAGCTTGTTGGCTAGGATTTTAGTGACTATCTTGTAAGAGACATTTCATAGAGAAATAGGCCTAAAACAGTCAAAGGAGAGGGGATTAAGGTCCTTGGGGATGAGGGCAAGGTGTGAGGATTTAGTATTTTCCCCCATATTATGTTTTTTGAAAACATTTTTTACCATCCTTACATAATCATTTTTTATTGTGTCCCAATGATTTCTGTAGAAGGCGACATTGAACCCATCGGGTCCCGGGGCCTTGTCCGGCTACATGCTGAAGGCCTCCAACCTGATTTCCTCCTCTGAGACATCCTGGTCCAATTCTCTGTTTTGCAGATCATAAATTTTACTCTTGATTGGTCTAAGGAAATCCATGTTGTCTGAAGACTGAGGGTCTGCTGATAATAGAGATTGAAAATGTCTGAGTGCTGCCTCTTTGATTCCTTCTTGATCGCTAATATCTTTCCCCTCTGCCCATATTTTGTCAATTTGGTTTACGGCACGTCTGAGCTTTAAATTGTTGTGGAAGAAGGAGGTTTTTTTATCTCCAACCCTGAGCCAGAGACACCTTGATTTCTACCATTGTTAATCTTCCTCCACTCTATTTTGTCTGTAAAGTTCCCTGTACATTTCGTTTTCTTGAGTTTGGTCTTCCTTTGTATATTGGATGTTCTCTTTTTCCTGGTTCCATTGTTCCAACTGCTTATGAAGATCCACTCTTTTTTTATTTTCCATTGCCGCGTTATCTCTTGCCCATTGTTTAATGGTTGTTCTGAGAGACTTTAATTTAGTTTCCTATATGTAGTGGGGTGAACCAATGACTTCCTTAGCCCACTGGTCTTGGATAAGTTTGTGGAAGTCTTCTTTAGAGTCCCATGATTTATTGTATTTGAAGGGGAGAGGCCCCAGATTTCTTCCCTTGTCCAGAGCCATGACCACGGGCTTATGATCTGAGGCAGAGGCTTGGGTAATTTTGTTTTTGATTGAGGAAAAGCCTGCGACTATTCTTTCAAGTACAAGGATTCTGTCTAATCTCTCTTTGATGTTGTGGATGCCAATTATTTTGTTGCTCCACGTAAATTTCCCGTTATGAGAAGGAATGTCAATAAGATTATGGGTCTGGATTATTGTTTCCAGAGAATATCTTGAAGGGTCCGCGAGGAAATTCCCGCCTAGTTTTTCATCAACATTCCTTATTAGGTTCAGATCTCCTCCCAAGAAAATGTTCCTATCTTGAGCTGACTGTAAATCTAAAGTTATTGAATCCCACCAAAGGGCTTTGTCCCTGTAGTGATTTGGGGCGTAGATGTTGTAGATAGTGTATTCTTCTTTTCAGACTTTGCTTTTAAGGTTTGTTCTTACCCACCAATTGCAAGAGTTTTGATTGGTAAGATCCCATTTGTTCTTTTTCCATAGAGTTCCTATACCTCCTGAGGCACCTGCTGCACCGATTGTTGTACCTGTGTAGCTTTTGTATATTTTGATATAATTTTGGAAGTCTTGTTCAGATATTTTGGTCTCCTGGATGAGGAGAAAGTCTGGCAGTTCCTGATTGATTAAATCCCCGACTGCATTTGCTTTTAAGGAGTAGCCCATCCCCCTGCAATTCCAAGAGACCAAAATCATCATTTACCAATTTCTGAGTTCCAGTGGCCATTTCTTTCACTACTGTTTCATCTCTAATTTCCTTTTTTGACTTCCTGCCTGCTCTTCAAAGAGGGTCAGAGGGGAGGCTAGCTTCTTTCAATTTGTTTCTGGTAAGGATTCGATCAATGGTTGGGGGGGGAGAGGACTGGGGTTGTGAGAGGGAGGTGGTGACTGCAAGGGCAGTGTCTCGGGGAGATGGGGGAGGAGATATGCGATCTTCAGCTGACAGAGATTCAAAAGGGTTGGAGGATGAGGGGAAGGGGAGGGCTGAACTGGAAGGGGGAGGAGGAGCAGAAGGATTTTTCGGGAGAGGCTTGGAGCTAGGACCTTGAGAGGGGTTATATTTTTTCTTTTTAACTTACTCCCATGAGCCTTCAAAGGTTTCGGCATTTCCATTAGACTCATTTGTTTTTAACTTGCTACATCTATTTGCAAAATGTCCATATTCGTGACATACCTTGCATTTGAAGGGTAGCTGCTCGTAGTCTAGCTGTTGGATGTGTGTCCATTGATCAACCTTGATCTTGATGGCTTCCGGAAGGCCTTTCCCAAGATCGACTTCGACGCATATCCTTGCACAAGCGTGCATATTCTCCTTTGGCTCTGATCTATCAATGTATTTGCCGACTGCGTTCCCAATGGCCTTTAATGATTCATCTCCCCAGCAGTGGAGCGGCAGATGGGGAAGGCGGACCCAAACCGGGACTGCATTTGGGATGTCCATTTCCGGATCAAAATCGAGAGACCATATATTCAGATAGAGGCCTCTTGAATCCATAAAATAGGGGCCATTTCTAAAGATGAGGTTCCTATCCTCTTTTGATTCGAACAGAAAGGTGTAAAAGCCCCTTCCACAGAATCTGATTGCTATTTTTCCTTGTATAATCGCATTCCAGTTGCATTCCACCCATTTTTGATCTGATCTGTGTGAGGGCCAGGGGCCAGTGAACTGGCCTATGAGACCTCTTTCGGCTAAAGTGATTGCTGCCTTCCTCGGGAGGGTAGGGGGAGGGAAACTTCAGGAATTTCATCAAGTTTCTTGACGAAGTTTGTCACGGATGGACGGATTCTTGTTGCTGCATTCTCAAGGATAAGGGATGCGAACAATTTTTCATAGTCTTCCAGATCTGGGGGCAGGGGATCAATCCCAGCCATTGGAGCGGAGGAGAGCCAGAACGCAAACGATCCAGGAGGAAAGCGGGAGCTGCAGGGAAGAGCCCTAGAGTTGGGGCCGGGCAGGAGGGCCGAGGGGGATTAGAAGGTGGAGAAAAGCCCAGGAGGGGCGTAGAGGGTGCAGACCTAGCAGCGGAGCTGCCAGGCAGGGGCCTAGACGGCGCAGAGCCAGTCAGTGGATGCGCGGGAGCTCCAACGAACCATAAGCCAGCCTCTACAAGAAAAAAAAAAGAGGATAATAATAATAATGGATGGATTGAGTATTTCCAATGAGGATTGCATGGTATATCCAAGGGAAATACGAATTTTCATCATTCATTCATCAGTATTGTCATGCAGGATTGCACAGTGCAAGCAGGCAAGAAGCGAAGGAGATTTGAACCAGTGATTGATTCATATTTGAGCTAGTTTGTGTGTAACAGGTGGAGATAGTGCTGAGTACTTGCGAGGAGTATTGTACTATGTATTGTTACATGTTCTCAATCAATATAATATACAGATAGTTGTGGGGTTTTCAACTTTATGCTTTCCCCGGGTACATACTATGTTGATATGTGTGATTGATGATTCAATGTGCGCATGTGTATGTTTCTGAATACTGCTAAATTGATGATCAACGTAGAGGAGGTTATGTATTATGCACGATTCCGCAAATAGTGTATAATCAGGATAATCTCTATGAATAAGTGTCATATTATTCAAAATTTCTACATGGTATCAAGTTGGTTGATTTGTAGAAAAGTTCTACAGGATATCAAAGCGAAGATTGATCATCGGATCTATTATTCAGAAAGTGTTTACGTTTTATTTCTTCAGGCAGAGTCTGAATCGGGCTAGGTAGCCTCTGGATTCATCCTTCTTTTGGAAGGTGAGATATCTAGTGAATGCCCATACAGTCGATCTCTGTATGAGAAATATTTTGTTCTCACTAATTTTAGATCAGAAGCAGTTGAGTTTTGAGCTGGTGGAATGGTGCTCAAGGATAAACTCAGAAACATCTAAGTGTGAGAATGGAGACAGTATGCCCCAGTATCTCACGAAGTTCACCCAATGCTGGGATGAACTGGGAAGTGTGGGGGTGACTGTCGATGATGAGGACTTGGTGAGCTTGGCCTCCTTGGTCTTCTGAAGGGTTGGCATTCCTATTAGGACTCTGTCAATGGTCGGGAGAAACTGCTAGGATGGGAGAGACTTTGATCGAATCTTGTGTAAGAGGAGATTAGGCGGAATACCATGGAGGAAATCCAAGGAGGGATCTGGGGAAGGATCTAAAGGTGAGGCACTTGCTTCACAGTTTGAGTTAGATTTCACACTCTTCGAATGCATGGTTTCATCCATGGTGGGAAGTGGTTGGTTTCTTGATAGTGGAGCTTCTTTCCACATGACTGGCGACAAACGTTTGTTCAGTACTTTGGAGGAGAAAGATCTCCAGATACTCATAGCGATGGGTAATGATGAGAAGTATATTGTCTTAGGTGTAGGCACGGTTATTTTTCAGAGGGAGCATGGATCTCGAATTACCTTCACCGATGTCAAGTATGTACTAGGACTGAAGAGAAACTTGGTGTCGATCGCGATGCTGGAAGACAGAGGCTATGATGTAGTCTTCAGTAAGGGAAAGGTTTTCCTTAGACACATCATCACTAGACAGGTGAAGCAGATTGGTTCACGGGTCAAGAACCTGTATGTCCTTGAGGTTCAAGATGCATGCAAAGCCTTGAGCAGCAAGGCAACTGATGGAGACTTGGTGGTTGAGAGGGAGGGTATATTACCTCTAAACATGCAGAGCCAGAAGAAGTCTCGGACAATGGTGGAGGAGCCACGATTGGTGCAACAGCTTCAGGAGGTTGTGGAGCAACCACAACTGGGGAAGCTGAGAAGAGATCGAGTAGAGACATCTACTCATGCAGAGACCTCTAGTAAGGGAAAACTTTGAGCCAGGTGGGCTGAGGGATCACATGCAGCCATACCTCCAAGTAGGAGGTGGGGCGATATAGAGTGATCATCCCAAGGAGGAGGGGCACGATCCTTGAGGTACCCAACCTCTTAGATGAGACCTTGCTATAGGAGCCCCGATGTGGAGTAGTAGGAACTGACTGATTGGGTAGAGACAGATGTGGATGGAGCGGCAGAGAGAGCGACAGTGCATGGAATCCCAGGACAGTGCATAGCTAGTAGGTTGGAGTAATGCAAGAGGCACAAGTGTTTTGCACAGTGCTAGGTGGCATAGAGAGGTGTGAAATGGTACGAGATGCATGGAGATTTTGCAGTAGCGCAAATGTCAGAGAGGGAGCACTTGTCAGCAGCAGAGTATGTTCCTAACCCAACAGAGTGGTCAGTTGGGAGTGTTTTTGTTTCAAGTGTTGTTGGAGAAAGTGGACCAAGTCGCATGTGTGCAGGCTCAACAGAGGCACATCGGGATATGGATCTTGGTACAGTCAGGAGGATGAGATGAAGCTATGTGGTTTCACGGATGGATATTGGGCAAGGAGCCCAATGGAGCACATTGACATCAGGTACCATCATATCAGAGATTGTGTGCAGCGAAGAATCATGTTACTTTCATATATTCCCACGAAGGATCAGGATATTGATATCTTGACGAAGGCGCTCACCAGGAGCAAATTCGAGTACCACCGAAACAGGATAGGGGTTGCTAATAATCCATATCTTATTGAGAGGGAGTGTTGAAAATGCAAGAAGATGATGGAGCTTAGTGAAAAGAAGTCGCCTTCACTAAGTGGTCCCGCAGGCTATTTTTGGCGCAAAGTCTACTTTTAGACTATGTCTATTTTTAAACATATGGATCATGGTCTATGAGTTGCAGGATGCTATTTGTGGATGATTGGTAAAGTTGGTAAAAATAGATGGACCTCTATTTTTAGACATATGGGCGGTGTCTATTTTTAGACTGTCAGTCTAAAAATAGAAAAGTCGAATATTATTAGCTCTTAATAATATTTGGACTATAAACATTATCTTATTCTCTTGGATCACTTCAGTTCGAGCTACAGATGTGGCACATGCAGCTGCCAGAAGGAAATATGTGTTTCTTATGGGTTACTTGAGCTATTACATGGAGGAATTCAATTAGGACTTCAGTGATTGAGTTCTGTGGAGTTGATTGAGGAGTTGATGGAGTTGTGTTTAGTTTGACTTAGTTGAACTAGTTGTATTTAGTCTAACTGTTCAATAGACTAAGTGATGAGTGGTGTGAATTAGTTATTAATTAATTCACTAATTATTAACTCATAAATAAACTGAGGAATACATCAGTTAACTCAGTGCATGGACAGTTCAGTGGAGACAAGTGTTAGAGGTGAGTGAAAGGGCAAGACAACTGTTAGTTGTGACTATATTTGTGCATGAGATTTGCACAATCAATGGATTGAGTATTTCCAATGAGGATTGTGTGGTATATCCAAGGGAAATACGAATTTGCATCATTCATTCATCAGTATTCTCATGCAGGATTGTGCAATGGAGGCAAGCAAGCAGTGAAGGAGATTTGAACCAGTGATTGATTAAGATCTGAGCTAGTTTGTGTGTAACAGGTGGAGATAGTGTTGAGTACTTGCGAGGAGTATTGTACTATGTATTGTTACATGTTCTCAATCAATATAATATACAGATAATTGTGGGGTTTTCAGCTTTATGCTTTCCCCGGGTACATACTGTGTTGATATGTGTGATTGATGCTTCAATGTGCACATGTGTATGTTTCTGAATACTGCTAAATTGATGATCAATGTAGAGGAGGTTATGTATGATGCATGATTCCAGAAATAGTGTATAATCAGGATAATCTCTGTGAATAAGTGTCATATTATTCAAAATTTCTACAGTATGTTGAACTAGTTGCAAGATCTTCCTTCTCTAGCTAGTTGGTCCAATGCGATCACCCAGCTCTAAGGGAAGGTCTCATTGATTGCTTGGCCACTTAGTCGACATGGGAATATGACCAAGTATTGGTACACCTTCCTCAATATCTTTTTCTTGTAGATCTGGTTGCGTGTCATCCTGAATCGAGCTGGCTCCTTTAACCAATCCTTCATAATGTCTCTAGAGTGAGATCTAATGTTGGGCTGTTGGGCAAGCTGAATGGAGGAGTCATGACAGTCATGGGCTTGTTCATCTGATACATCTCATCATAATCTCATGCCCATAAGGTTGAAAGCTTCATCTGACTGACACTGCTCAAAGTCATTGTCTCGGGGTCAGTGTGAGAAACGATCCAGTGAATCATGTTTGCGCATGCGAATGTGGGGTATCTGCATGAAATCCAGTACAAGCCAGACTTGTGAATGTTCATGTACACCTGACGTTCTTCAAGGTCTTCCCCAAAAGTACCCATGAATGTTTCATTCACCTCTTTCCACTTCAGTTTGATTTCCTTGTTTAGATATATCTTCATATCTTCGTAGATCGATGGATTAGAGGACACTTACTCAAATACTACTCCCACTGCAATACCATCAGTGTCATGAGATCCTATCCTCTTGGAAGCAATTGAGACAGATGAACACCTAAAAGATCTGGAAACAAGCATCATGCATGGCAAGAAATGTGTTAGTGAAAACAAAGCAAATTCAGGGAAGGACACTACACATACCTGGGGTATTGATGAGCAATATTGTGAAAATTTCACTGGGAAGTTGGGTGACTGGCTGCCAGAACTGCACAAAAGGCAGTATGGGTTGTATAGGAGGCTAGACTAGCTATTGCATCTACGAGATGCGCAATCCAGTCAGGAAGTTGGCAGCGGGGATTGTGCAATGCGTAATTCCAGCTAGGAAGGACTACTAGCTTAAGGACTGATTTGCACAAACTTTTGGGCCATGCAGCCACTATCCTCCAGAAATACAAAACAATCCTGCAGGCTAGTGCTAGTAAAGAATGTGCAAATCTGGAGAGGAAGGTGAGCCTTCCTTCCCCAGATTATGCAATGCAGCCTTGGTGAAGGTAGAGACCAGGCCAAGGTTGGCCCATTGGTTGAAAGAAGGCAAGGCAATGAAATGCATGGTGGCACTAAGTGATTGCAGAAGTGGCTATCATTGCATGAAAAACATGAGTGAAAGAATCAGTAGATAGATCAACATGCATGTGGGAGAGGCAGTTTGCTGGTTGGGTGAATGTCTATGCAAAACAGTTTCATGCATGTAACAACAGTAAGATAGCAACGAAAGCTGAAATAGATCTAGGAAAATATAGAATATATGTAAATGACAGCAAGCATTTAAACAAATCAAGCAAACAACATTCACACAAGCAAATACAAAAAAAGCCACAGAAATGCTGAAAAAGACAAGTTGAGGCCACTTACACGTGAATCGTTGAGCCAGATGTGTCGAAGAGTCTTAGATGTGTTGTGGGATTTCAGATCTCCAAGATCGATGTGAATGAATGATATCTTATGCGTCAAATAAATAAGTTTGGTCTCATGACAGGTATGTCACAAATCTAGGAAAAAGCGACACTTGGAGGGAAACTTCTAAAACAACTTTGCATGTAACCTACGATTGCTAAAATTAGCTCTCTAAATCATGGGATGCCTTTTGCATGTGTCTCTTTCTATTCTGGGAATATCAAGTCATGCATGCATGCAAGTCAAGTTCCCTCGGTCCCGGGTGGAACTGGTCAACCATACTATTCATGCCTGTGAGTGCTCAACTGCTCGATAAAAATGCACATTCTTGGCGTGGAGCAGAGAAGCTGACTACCCAAGAGGTTTACACAATTTCTGGGCAGAGAAGCTGAATACTACCCATATTTGTGCAAATCCTGGGCTGAACAGCCTGTTGCTGGGAAAAGTTATGTAAATCCTACTGGGAGGGTTGGTTGGGAGGATTGAGCAATCCTGGAGCCTAGTAGGCTGTCAGAGAGGATTGTGCAATTCCTAGAGGGAAGGCTGGTTACCCTCTAGAAATGCGCAATTTTAAAGGGGAAGCTTCTCAACCTGTGGTTGGACCAAGTCCGAGTAACCAACATCCTGTGAGGGAGATTGATTGATTGTAATTGACAGGTTGCCTTTGTGCGAGGAAAACACTAAAGCTTGAGTACTTGACGAAGCAAGACAAAGTGTTGTGTATGGTTGGTAGGGAGGCTCCAAAACAAGCTAAGGAAACATTTTGGAGGGTGGTTGTAGCCGTTACAACAGGTGGGAATTTTTTTCGCCCTGCTCGAGGTCTTGAGCATTAGATTGTTTTATTTCTTTCATAGGAACCACTCTCTCTTCTTGGGAAGGGAAGTTTTTTTTCACCCTGTTTCAGGTCTCGAGCTTAGCTTTTGTGGCTAGTTTGCTTTTCCTTCTTTTTCTTTCTTTTTAGGGGTCACTCTCTCATTCTAGGGAGGGAATGTTTCACCCTGATTCAAGTCCTGGGCTTTAGATTTTCTTGAATTTTTTTCCTTTTACTTTATAATTGCATGAACAGATATACAAATAAAAGGGGTAGAGGAAGGCCCCCCAAAAAGAGGAAGAAGAGATCTAGGAATAATTACCTACATCCAAGAAATAATTTCAAAATATGAGTTAGGGGCATCATCATGAGATGGTGTTAGGGTGAGATCTCATACGAGATCTAGAGGGAAGTCAGTTTCACTACTAGAACCTCCCCCAAAAATAGAAGCACAATTTAGGGAAGAAGAAGTAGCAAGCAGAGGTTCAAAGGAACTGAACATTGTGGGTAAAGAAGAAGAAGAAGAAGACTTGAGGGAATTCACTACACCATTTGATCAAGGAAGTGTTGTTAAACAAACCCAACCATGCATTATAGAACAACCAGAACCTGTTGAGATTCCAAGTGAATATTGGAGATATTCATGGATCCTACAACTTCTTCAATCGATTTCCCAATTGGAGATATCAGGGGTGATGCACGTATGAAGCCTATTCCTTTGACAACATTACCTAACTTCCATGGTCTTTCTTATGAAGATACAAACACATTCCTTTTTAAATTCGACATTGTTTGTCGGGGTTATGCCTATATTTCTAATGCTTAGAAATTGAATATATTCCCTGCCACTTTGAAGGGAACAACTTTGAGATGGTTCATGGGCTTAGGGGAAAATCTATTACCTCGTGGGATGATATGAAGATGATTTTCCTTGAAAAATATCAAGACTACTACAAATCTCGAGATGTTAAGGAAGAAATATTTAAAATTATGCAGAAAGAGGATGATAACATGGAGGACTTTGTGGAAAATTTCAAATACATTTTGTAGAGATTAGGCCATGGTGATCTGGATAAGGACATCTTGAAGATAATCTTTCTCCAGGAACTAGGGGAGGAATCTTTGGAACTCTTGAATGTAGTAGGAAAGGGAGATATATCAAAATAATAATTCGAAACCATCTGTGAATTGTGCATCAAGTGTTCACATGGAGTTACAAGGCATAGACAGGGGATGTGAACCCTCAAGACATCCATCGGTGGAGTTACAAAAGAATAAATTGGAAACTTGTTGGGCAACTTGATAACTGATATGTTGAGCACATTGTCCTCATAGTGGGACATTTTATAGGTGAAACAGAAGCATATTGAAGTGGTGAAGGCTATGGCCATTTTCTTCCCTCAATGTAGGAAGAAGCACCCGCTAAAGGAATTTCCACTTAATACTATCAATACCTCTGCGATATGTGAGCAGAGTCATTCCATTAGCACGTGTCCATAACTTCCTGGGCTCAAGGTAGTTTTTCAAGGAGAAAATGAAGAGGTGTATCAACTATACTTCATGGGATCAATGAAAGCATGGCCACAGAACATGCATCAAGGTATGCCTCAAGGCCCCTCTCAGTATTTTAATAATTTGAATTTTGGGCCTCATTATGTACTTTTTTCACCTTCATGGCCGCAATACTGTCAACATCCAATTCCCTGGCAACCATGGTTCCCTCAATCTGGTCCAACCCCTTCATGGTCCCAGAATTGGCGTGGACCTCCTCCTACTTTAGGATAATTCTCCCATCTTATGTCACAATAATAGTCAGAGTTGCCTTCTAATGCCTCCACCAGTAATCCTCCACTTCATCCATAATTGTCTGTTCAATCTAACTCAAACCTAAATAATAGGGTGACTCAACAGGTTGAGACATTCAACCTTCCTGCATACAATGTTGTTGCCGCAGAATGTAACGAATTAAATCTTCGGTCCGGTCGAGTGGGTAATACTCAGACTTCACCAATAATTTTTGAACATACTGATGATGAAGTCTCAGAACCAGAACCTAGGAATTCTTCTAGAATAACTGGGGATGAGTCAACACAAACTCCTATGGAACAACAACCCCCTTATCAAACAATTGTTACTCGAGGATGTCAAACTAGTCCACCCTATCCTGAGAGACTATCCTTGAGCAAACAAAATCCTCGTCCTAAATTTGACTTTTTAGGGGAATTGCAAAAATTATTTGTCAAAATCCTATTACTTTAGGCTATGAGGGATGTATTGCTTATGCCAAAATGATAAAAGAATATTGCTCTAAGAAACCAGGAAGGAAACCAAAGGATCCTCTCATTATTCACGTTATGTTAAAATTATTAGACATAATGTTGGGGAAGCCTAAACCTATTAAATATGGGGATCCTGGGAACCCAAATATTATAGTATAGATTAATGGGTTTGATATCCCAAATGTGCTGGTAGACTTGGGGGCCACAATTAATGTCATAATTGTTGGGTGTGGAGCTTGATTATCTTCTTTATTTGGAGTTATCACCGCATTGGATCCTAGTTCGTAATGTGGTGGCAACGTTGCCTGTAATATTTGTGCTACAAGGGGGGTCCACAGGGGGGGGCTACGATATTTGGGAACCCCCCCGGCAAGGGATCGGCGGCAGTGGCCCCGAAGCTAAAAATAGATGTAAAATTTCCATGTAAAATGTTGTAATTTCATAGTCAATCTAGGCCATTCATTAGGTGGAGATCTCACAGTAGAAGTTATGTTTAATTTAGGGTTTTTTGCATCTATATGAGGGAATTGTATTGCGTCTATGTAGATCTGTATTATGAGTGAGAAAGAGAGAGGATATTGTGTGAGAATGAAGAGGGTATTATAGCGGATCTACTGTAGGTTGTATCTCTTCAGTTTGTTGGATAATATAAAAGGAACGACTGACTGTTGCAAAAGTGGGTAAAGGCCAAGGCTGTTGCGAAAGCAACAAAACATGTTGTCTCAGACTTATTATTCGAAGAAATTTTCACTCAGTATGGAGCTCCTAGAGAGATAGTTTCATATGAAGGAGCGCAGTTCACATCACATTTGATAGCAAGACTTAGGAAGAAGTATGGAATCAAGCACAGGGTGATGTCTCCATATCATCCTTAGGTGAATGATGAAGTTGAGAGTACGAACAAGGTGCTAGAGAATATCCTTACGAATATTGTAGAAAACTATCGCCAAAATGGGGCCGAAAAGCTTCCTGATCCACTTTGGGTGTATAGAACAACATGGCAGAACACAACAAGATTTTCACCATACGAGTTTGTATACAGGAAATATCCTTTGTTTCTGGTAGAATTCAAAATTAAGATGCTCAACACAACTCTTGAAGTATGTTTTTATCTTTTAGAAGCCTAGAAACACCAACTAGAACAGTTAAATGATTTGGATGAAATTCGTTTGATAGTTGTCCAGAACACTGCTGCAATTCAGCAACAATGAACTAAATGGCATGAAAATTTCATCAAGAGAAAGGTATTTCAAAGAGGATATTGGGCATTTCTCTATGACTACCGGTTCAAATATTTTACAGGAGAAATCTACAATAGATGAGGCACATACTCCCCCTGATTGTAAATGGACATCTCCTCACATTGTATCACCTTTCAGCTTCTAAAGACTCCTTTATTAAACATCTCTTTGATTGTCTTGATCGAACTATGGAATATGTTCAAACCTTCTTTCTTGAGGAAAGGTGTTCCATATTCTTGAAAAACCAAAAAATAAAAAAAGTTAAAAAATGTAAAGAGGGTATACCCTAAAAGAAAAATCAAAGGTAAGAAAAATAAAGTGGTCAAAAAGAAATGAAAGAAATGAACCCCAAGCAAAAATAGACCAAGGAAAGTGTGCAAATTCAAATGCCACTACTACTTCATTTTTGTAATAAAACAATTGTGTGCAACTTGTCCAACCTTTGCCACAATTCATGAATAAGTCAAACTGTTTAAACTTGGCTTACTCATATTTCAATTTCATGTTATATATTAGAGAATAAATATCTGACCAAACAGTTTAATCTTGGCAGATAAGTAGATAGTTAGAGTTAATAAAAGGTGCTCAACAGTTTAATCTCAGCGCTTGGATGTAATAAGTGTAGAATTAGATAGATTTTCCTAGTGAAAAGAAAAAATGTTGATGAGGTTTTGCAAGTCTAAATGCACCCTAATAAAGAAGAGAAAATGGTAGTATTAAGTAGATTGGGTAGGTAGATGGTGCTGCAAAGTGTTATTTGATGAATGATGCTGCTACATGTTTTTTATCCTTTACTTTCATCACAAGTACTAAAGCAGGAAATACACTGGAAAATCACCACAAGCAAAGTCAAACTCATTAACCTCCCTCATCACTTTCCCCTCAAAAGTTTCACTAATTTCCCGCAAAGTACTAAGGTATTTGGAGATCAAAGGGGCTCAAGGCATTTCCTTGACCGTTGGAGGGACCGGACCCTCGGCCTAATGATCAAAAAGACCTAAGTACTTAAGATAATCCATCATTATAATCTTCCATCTTTAACTTTGTCCTAAGTAAAATCCTATTTTACTTAGGAAACTCATGCAAAATTCCATAAAAATACCTCAAGATAACTTGCTATTCTAAGTTTAATTGTTGAAGATAAAATATTGCAATTTACTTCAGAAGTTATCACTTTCTTAGATGTGAAAAAATATTTTGAGTTTCCTTGTCCTTTGTCATATTTACATTTAACTCTATTATACTAAATCCCTAATAAAATACCTTATCCTAAATATATAAGTCCATTTTTATAAATATCCCAAAAACGCCTCTATTATAAAGTTTAACCAAAGTATTTATATCCCCGCACATTTAAAATAATAACCCACTATACGCCCTTTGGTTAAAATTATCATTATATTATAAACCTGCCCTTATGGTAATTAAATAATATTTGTTTGTTACCATATAAATAAAAAATATATATACAAAAACTTTAAACATGCCATATGTATGTTTAAATACAAAAATATGAATAAAACTTCCGAAAAGTTTCGTGCCACCATGGTTTGTCCACCTGGAAATCCACTTAACCAAACCCCACCGCAACCCATTTCTTTACGCATACGGGATTAATTTGTCATCAAGACTAATTAATAACCTTTTCCGCCTATTAGATATCGCCCGGGGTGATTAGATTAAACCTTAAACTATTTTAAAACCCGACGGGCCCACATCAAAAACCTCCATTTTGAATCCACAAGAACCAAAATGGAGGTGTCAGCAGCTCTAAATATTACTCCACTGAATGCTCCTCACCATGAATTGGAATATTTACCTTTGATAGATGAAGATTTCCAAATTAAAGAACTGCATTTTGATGAAAGTCACCTATTGAGCTATTATCACTGCAGAGACGAATACTCAAAGGGGCACGATCTTATAGGGTGGAGGGAATCCAATCTCCCAAGGTATCTCATTCCTTCAGTCATTTATTTCCCAGAAATCATCCATTACTGCCATTCTAACTATGATCTGACTCAAAGAGCTGTAATATCCCCTGAACAGAGTGTTCTTTTCCCCATTACTCCCCAAGCTATCAATATGATGCTCCATTTTGAACCTGGTCAAAACCTCACTCCCTTGTCCATTGGGAAATTTCTTGAAAAATCTACTCGGTTGTCCCCTGAAGAGGTAATCAGAAGATCACATCCTTGGATAAAAAGTCTTAATAATAGTCATAAGATTTGTTTACTCCAAGATTGTTATCAAAATCTATTCAAACAGAGGTTAGAAATCATAACAACTAAAGAGTATCAGTGGTTAAAGTGTATCAGGTAAAAGTCAGTGAAAGTTAAAACGAAGTTACAGAGTAGTCAAAGGTAAACAGTAAAAGTGAATACAGAAGGCAGTAAAATGGTAAAAAGAGATGATAATACTTTCACCAATATTGAGGTTTGTCTAAAGTGAAAGTAAAATAGTCAAAAGAGCAAGAAAGTAAAAAGATGAATTTGGAAATATTAAACAAAGTTGGAAAGCACTTTTTGCAGAAAATTTTAGTTTAAGTCATCATTTTGCAGAGAGTATTTTGGCCAATCCAAAATACTTCATAAACAAATGAAGGAGGTTTTTGTTCCTACGATAACCATCTAAAGAAACCTATCTCAGTTTTTTCCCAGTGATTGTATAATGAGAGATACATGCGCATTGTTACAGGTCATTTTTCAGACTCTATAAAACTTTGTTTTACACATATGTTTTACAAAGACTATTATGCATATCGGGAGAGGAATTTTTGGAAAATGAAAGAGGTTTATCTCAAAAACGTATTGATATACAATAACCTCTTTCACTTTTTACATATCTATTACGGATTGAGAAATACAAAAATATCATTGGACCCCAAGTTTGCAGAATTGTTGGAGCAGATTGCACAAAGAAAGGAAACAGTTAGTGACTTGGATGCCTCATCATCAACTAAGAGTTGGATCAAATTTGAATTCTTCTCTTTGTCATCACCTATCCATACAAAATAGTGCCAAATAGATGCATTAGTTTGAGTGTCCTTTAATTAAGTTCTATTTATGTAAATAGTTGGAGAGATTTGTGAACCAATTTTGATATTTGTTTCAAGATATTTTAGTTTAGAATTGGTATAAGTACTCCACTCTTGGAAGCATTGTGGGAATTACATTACTTGGCTGTAACATTGAAACTTCGGAATAAAAGCGCTTGGAGAAATTTTTCGTGGCTTCGCTGGATGAGGATTTAAAGCACAGGACTTGTTGCAGGATTCATGTGTTGGACAGCAGTTCAATAAGTGTTTCTACCCTTTCTCTGAAATTTTATATCAGTTTATAATATCATCATATCCATTCCTGAATAATTTGCATAAGAGATTGAAACAAAATTTGCTTAATTGTACTATGTTTCCAAATGTTATTATTCTTGACGTTTTCCTCTAAATTAGTTATAAGCATGAATTCTTAAATGCTCTTGCTTTACTAATTTAAACACTGTTGGTTACTATAACAAAAGATTCTTCATTGCTCTTTGTTTTTAGTCATTTCATTTCTTTCTTTTGGACATTTTGAAAGACTCTTAGTTGCCTTTCATCCCTTCAAATTCATCCCATCCACTTTAAATTTTAAGGATTGTTCCCTGTCTAGCTATCTTGCCCTGTAATACCATCTTGTGCTTAGAAGAGAAATCCAGTAAAGCCATCCTTTGACTCCATAGCCCAATGGACTAAAAGCTCTCAATCTTGCCCTTAGTTTGTGGATTCCACCATTTTCCCAAAACAAAATTTTGAATCTATAACTAGCCTAAAACCTTCCAAGAACAAAGATAAATCATAAAGAGAGAGCCCTCTCTAGATGTAGAGTGGCTAGATTCTGCATCTAAAAGGTTGGTTTGTGGTTACCTCGGGTATACTTTCCTCTTACACAACTTCTAGGAAAACCTGAGTGATAACAAGAAGCTTTCTCATACCGTTAGAGTTGATTATCTTTCTCAGTTTCCTTGCAATACCCCTTAATTCAACTTCCTTTCCTTTTGCAGAACATTTGATGAAAAGTTTTTGAAAATAAAAAGCTATTGTATCCAATGATTGTAGCCGTTGGACTCCTAGTACAACATCAACACCTCCCATTGGAATGGAAAGCATTGTGCTAGTCAATATATATTCTACCATGGATAGCTTGATATTATCCTGAATCAATCAACACTATTACCTTTTTCTTTGATTTGTCCTTCTATCTTGATGGTTTGAGGAGTGGTAATTTCAGCCAATGCATTACAATATATGGTCAGATTCATTTCTTCTTTATCTAGGCTTTGTTCCTAGAGTATATCCTCTTCTTTTGACCTTTCTTGCTCCTTTTCTTCTTCCTATTCACAACCTATGTAGAATAATTTCTTCTCAGGACACTTATGACGTTTAGTGTATTTGCTATCACAACTGTAACAAAGCCCTTTTTCTCTTTTTTCTTCCAATTGCTGTGGTGTCAATCTTATAGGTTGTGGAAGACTAGGGGAAATAACACTTCCATATTTATAGTTGTGAATGGTATGCTTCATGGTTGCCATAATTTTGCTTTCCATTTTTCTTGCTAACCTGAATGCCTTCTCTAATGAATCAGGTTCCCAAGGCAAACATCATGTTGGATATTATCCTTTAAAGTCCCTATGAACACATCAATCTTATGCTCCTCTTGAATATTTTTTACCCTTATGTTCAATTTTTGGAACTCCTCAATGTGCTCCATTATTGAAACCTTTTATTTGAGACTTATCAATTCGCTAAAAAAAGTCTTGCTTTTTGTATCCTCATAATGTGTTGTCAATTCTGACATAAAAATTGCCCAAGTGATAATTTGTTTACGAGAGCAAAGCCATTGATACCATACAAACTAATTTGGTTCCAAATATCAAGTTACAATGCGTACCTTTTTTGTGTTCTGCACGTTATTGAGATCGAAAAATTGTTCCATCTATAATATCCATGTTGCGGGATCCTTGCCATCAAACTTCCTCATATTTATTTTTGGAATATGGTGGGTCTTCGATCCAACATTCGAGTCTATGAAATCATGATTAACATTTCTTTTGTTTTCATCATGAGTTTCCTTTACTACCCTTTCACCATTAGTAAGTATTTCTTGTAGAAATTTTGTCAAATATGTCTTCAAATATGCCATGCTTGTCTTCAAATATGTCTTCAAATCTATCTTCAAATCATCCATTTTCGCTTCCATGTCATTCATCTTAGATTTTACATTTTTCTTTAAAACATCCATCTTAGATTCTGCTACTTTTTGTGCGAGTGACATTTGTTGCACTTGGTCTTGTAATTTTGATATATCATGTTGCATTTCTTCCTCTTCTTCATAATTCATGATAGAGCTTTCAAGTTGCTTACTAGGTGTTTGCATTTTCTTTCCTCGGGGCATCAGTTACCAATAATAATGCTCTACTA
>APFE031132369.1:1673-29316 GCA_000404065.3 Pinus taeda
TGCATGCATAATACATAATCTCATCTACGTTGATCATCAATTTAGCAGTATTCAGAAACATACACATGCGCACATTGAAGCATCAATCACACATATCAACACAGTATGTACCCGGGGAAAGCATTAAGCTGAAAACCCCACAACTATACGTATATTATATTGATTGATATCATGTAACAATACACAGTACAATACTAGCTCCACCTGTTACACACAATACAAAATAGATCTAAATCAATCACTGCCTCAAATTACCTCCGTTGCTTGCCTGCCTCCACTACACAATACCTATTGAGAATACAACGAGAATGAATCTCCAGACTCGTATTTCCCTTTTGTGACACTACGCAATCCTCATTGGCAACTCAATCCCACTGATTGTGCAAATCACATGCACAACTATAGTCACAACTGATAGATGTCTTGCCCTTTCACTTACCTCTAACACTTGTCCCCACTGAACTGTCCATGCACTGAGTTAAATGATGTATTCTTCAGTTGCTTTATGAGTTAATCATTAGTGAATTAATTAATAACTAATTCACATCACTCAACATCAGTCTATTTTCCAGTTAGACTAACTACAACTAGTTCAACTAAGTCAAACTAAACACAACTCCATCAACTCCTGATCCAACTCCACAGAACTCAATCACTGAAGTCCTAATTGAAGTCCTCCATGCAATAGCTCAAGTTAACCCATAGGAACCACGTATTTCCTTCTGGCAGTTGCATGTTCCACATCTGTAGCTCGAACTAAAGTGCTCCATGAGAATAAGATAATGTTTATAGTCCAAATATTATTAAGAGCTAAAAATATTCGACTGTTCTATATTTAGACTGGCAATCTAAAAATAGACTCCGCCCATATGTCTAAAAATAGAGTTCCATCTATTTTTACCAACTTGACCAATCATCCACAAATAGCATCCTGCAACTCATAGACCATGATCCATATGTCTAAAAATAGACTTGCGCCAAAAAGCCTGCGGGCCCACTTAGTGAAGGCGACTTCTTTTCACTAAGCTCCATCATCTTGTTGCATTCTCAACACTCCCTCTCAACAAGATATGGATTATCAGCAACCCCTATCCTGTCTCGGTGGTACTCTAATTTGCTCCTCGTGAGCGACTTCGTCAAGATATCAACATCCTGATCCTCCCTGGGAATATATGAAAGTAACATGATTCTCCACCGCAACCAATCTCTGATATGATGGTACCTAATGTCGATGTGTTTGGATCTATCATGAAATACAAGATTAGTTGAGAGTTTAATGCAACTCTGGCTATCACAGTAAATCACAGTAGGACCCAAATGAGACCCAAACAACCTGACCAGGATCTTCTTCATCCATATAGCCTCACATGTAGCCAAACTTACTGCCATATACTCGGCCTCCGCAGAACTAAGTGCCACAGATCTCTGCTTCCTGTTGTACCAAGAAACTATTGTCGATCTGATACTGAAGATCCCTCCAGATGTGCTCTTTCTGTCTGTTGGGCTCCCTGCCCAATCTGCATCCGTGAAGCCACATAGCTTCACCTCATCCTCCTTTCTGTACCACAATCCATATCCCGATGTGCCTCTGAGATAACGCAATACATGCTTGCCGCCTTCAGAGAGTTTGGTTGGTTAACATAGCTTGTGAAAGTTGGTACAGCATAGATATATCGGGTTGTGTATTGACCAGATACATAAGCGACCCCACCAACTATCGATAAACAGTGGCATCCACTACCTCCGCTGAAGTAGCATCCTCCTTCCTCCAACCTCCAGGAAGAGGAGTATCAACAGGATTGCAGCCATGCATGTTGAACTTCTCCAGTATCTCTTGAGCATACTTACCCTGAGAAAAAAACAGTCCATTACTGCACTGCCAAATTTCCAATCCCAGGAAATAATGAAGGAGGCCCAAGTCCTTCATCTCAAACTCCCAAGCAAGATCCTCCTTGCATGAAAGTATCAATAGCTCATCTCCCATTAGAATCAAATCATCTACATACAGTACAATGATAAGAAACTTACCCTCCACCACAATCTGGTAGGTTAGGATCCGCCTCACTCTTGGAGAATCCAAGTCCGATGAAATAACTGTCTATCCGTGTGTACCAAGCACGAGGTGCTTGTTTCAACCCATACAACGCTCTCTTGAGCCTGCACACATGCGAATCACTGCTGAATATCTCGAAACCTTCCTCCTCAATGACTCCGTTGAGGAACGCATTCTTCACATCCATCTGATGAATGTGCCACCCCATATGTGCTGAGAGAGAAAGAATCGTCCATATGGAAGAATACCTTGCGACAGGTGCAGAGGTCTCCTCATAATCGATCCCCTCTATCTGTGAGAAGCCTCAGTTTACAAATCTTGCCTTGTACTTCTCCACACTCCCGTCAGCTACCTGCTTCACTTTGTAGATCCATCTCGAACCCACCACTGATTTCCCTTCCGGTCTTGGGACAATCTCCCATGCACTATTTCTGACAATCGAATCATACTCTTCCACCATGGCGTCTACCCATGCGGGTTCCTCCATAGCTTCCTCGAAAGAGGATGGCTCCGTCACGACACATTTTCTCACAAGAGCCATTTATCTAGTGTACCGATCTGGTGACTGTCTCTGCCTGCGCTCTGCTGTAGGTGGTCCTGCAACCTTCTCTGCATCTTGAGCCAGTCGCTCAGCTTCTGTAGTGCGCTTTCACCCTCTGATGGTTGTCGCTACATGTGTGGTCTCTTCCACTTCATGAACTTCCTTTTGTGGCTGATCCACGTCCTAAAGCTCATCCTTAGGAAGTAATAGCTCCTCATCTGCATGCAAGTGTGGCTCCCTCTCAAGCGAACACTTCATGGCTTTCTCCTCCTGAAATTTTATATCTCATCGCACAACAGTCTTGCGACTATCTAGCAAATACACACGATAGTTATGGGGCATATTAGTGTACCCCACAAATATCCTAACCTCTGCGGTCAGCTCCAACTTCTTCCTGGCATCCTTCGTTACATGCATGTAAACAGGAGAACCAAAAATCCTCAAATGGGAAATATCAGGCCTCGGGTGTACTCATGCCAAGTATCTTGTGAGGACAACGGTTCTGCACATATACCGTAGTATTGCATGCCTCCGCCCACAAGTGAAGGGGTAGGCTTTGATCATGCAACATCGCCCGTGCAGCACCCACGATCGTTCTATTCTTCTGCTCAGCAACCCCATTCTGTTGTGGGTTATGGGGAGCTATGAGCTCCCTTAGAATCCCTTCTGCGCTGCAGAAATCCTTGAACTCACCAGAGATGAATTCACCACCATTGTCGCTCCTAAGAGCCTTCACTTTCTTCCCCGATTCATTCTCGACCAGTGCTTTGAACTCACAAAACTTTGAGTATTTCTCGCTCTTCTTCTGCATGAAGAAGATCCATCACTTTCGGGAGAAATCATCCACAAATATCACATAGTACCTGTGCTTTGCTGTCGAAGCAACTGAGAAGGGTCAACACATGTCTGTGTGAATTCTCTCAAGGATCGTCGTGGCACGACTATCCTTCTCGTGAAAGGTGGCTTTCACAAACTTTCCGAAAATACACCCCTTGCACTGATCTGACTGCGCAAGAGTGCCTTTAGGAAGCCCAATAGAGATCTGCTACAGTATCTTCAAGGCTCCATGGTGAATGTGGCCCAATCTTTGGTGCGACAACTCACCATCATCCCAGCTCACCACTCCTTCTGCCTTGCATGCCATTGCTGAGCAGCCATCTACATGCAACTGATAAAGGTTCTTGATTCGAACCCCTATCTTCCGAGTTTCTCCAGTTGTCTTTCTGCGCAGGAAAGACTTTCCCTCGCTGAAAAACAACATCATATCCCTTGTCTTCTAACATCACCACAGAGATAAGATTCTTCTTCAATCCTGGAACATGCATCACTTCCTTCAATACGAAGGGTTTACTAGACTCCCTCTCAAAGGAAATGGTACCGATACTGGTTGCACTGTATCTACCATCATCGCCCATCTCGATGTGCACTCCAAGATCTTTCTCATCCAAATCAAAAAACAAATATCGATCTCCTGTCATGTGAAAAGACGCACCACTGTCCAAGAACCATACCGATCCCATCACACTTGATAGAAAGCATGCAATCAGCGAAAAATCCAGCTCAAACTACAAGGGTAAGGCCTCTCCCGCTGCAGATCCAGCAGCTTGCTTATTTTTCTTCTTCTGCGAACAGTTCGTGGCATAGTGTCCGTGTTGGTGACTGTGAAAGAACTTCTCCTTGGACATGTCCTGCTTCTTGCCTTTCGTACCAGAATGAGAAGTTTTCTTGTTCTTCCCCTTCTTTGCTTTGGCAGCCAAAGCGCAATTTTCTCCATCAGATGCCTTTGATGAAGATCTGTCCCTGGTATTCCACCTGATCTCCTCTTGCACAAGATCTGACCAAAGTCTCTCACATTCTGGCAATTTCTCCTGACCATTGACAGAGTACTGATAGGAATGCCAACTCTTCAGAAGATAGAGTAGAGCCAAGCTCACCAAGTCCTCATCATCGACAGTCACCCCCACACTTCCCAGCTCATCCCGACATTGGGTGAACTTCGTTAGATACTTGGGCATATTGTCGCCTTTCTCACACTTTATGTTTCTGAGTTTATCCTTGAGCGCCAACTTCCTCTGGTCGCTCTTGCTTTGGTATAGATCTGTCAACACTTTCTACATCAAGTATGAAGTAGCCTTTCCATGGAGGCTGGACACAATGTGATCCCTCACGCCCTCCAACAGAATCCTTCAACACTTTACTGTCTTCTTTTGCCAATCCGTGACTTGAGCAGCATCAGTAGGTTTTGGGACATCCGCATCTATGAACTCCTTCAACCCATTATCATCTAACACCGCCTCCATCTTGTCCTTCCATGCAATATAGTTCGAGTTGCCCTCAAGGGCATACTCCAATCGCAATCTGTTGAAAGACATTTCAACTTTGACACCAAGAAAACACTACTGCAAATTCGAATTCCACCAGCTCAAAACTCAACCGCTTCCGATCTAAAATTCGTGAGAACGAAGTATTTCTTGTACAGAGATCAAATGTATGGGCATTCACCGGATATCTCACCTTCCAAAAGAAGGATGAATCCAGAGGCTACCTGGCTTGATTATAGACTCTGCCTGAAGAAATAAAACGTAGCCACTTCCTGAATAATAGATCTCATGATCAATCCTCGCTTTGATATCCTGTAGAAATCTCTTCTACAAATCAACCTGCTCCGATACCATGTAGAAATTTTATGAATAATATGACACTTATTCAACCGAGATTATCCTGATTATACACTATTGCGGAATGCATGCATAATGCATAATCTCATCTACGTTGATCATCAATTTAGCAGTATTCAGAAACATACACATGTGCACATTGAAGCATCAATCACACATATCAACATAGTATGTATCTGGGGAAAGCATAAAGCTGAAACCCCACAACTATCTGTATATTATATTGATTGAGATCATGTAACAGTACACAATACAATGCTAGCTCCACCTGATACACACAATACAACATAGATCTGAATCAATCACTGCCTCAAATCACCTCCGCTGCTTGCCTGCCTCCACTGCGCAATACCTGCTGAGAATACAACGAGAATGAATCTCCAAACTCGTATTTCCCTTGTGTGACACTATGCAATCCTCATTGGCAACCCAATCCCACTGATTGTGCAAATCACATGCACAACTATAGTCACAACTGGCAGCTGTCTTGCCCTTTCACTTACCTCTAACACTTGTCCCCACTGAACTGTCCATGCATTGAGTTAAATGATGTATTCTTCAATTTCTTTATGAGTTAATAATTAGTGAATTAATTAATAACTAATTCACATCACTCAACATTAGTCTATTTTCCAGTTAGACTAATTACAACTAGTTCAACTAAGTCAAACTGAACACAACTCCATCAACTCCTGATCCAACTCCACAGAACTCAATCACTGAAGTCCTAACTTAAGTCCTCCATGCAATAGCTGAAGTTAACCCATAGGAACCACGTATTTCCTTCTAGCAGTTGCATGTGCCACATCTGTAGCTCGAACTGAAGTGCTCCAAGAGAATAAGATAATGTTTATGGTCCAAATATTGTTAAGAGCTAATAATATTCGACTGTTCTATATTTAGAATGGCAGTCTAAAAATAGACTCCGCCCATATGTCTAAAAATAGAGGTCCATCTATTTTTACCAACTTGACCAATCGTCCACAAATAGCATCCTGCAACTCATAGACCATGATCCATATGTCTAAAAATAGACTTGCGCCAAAAATAGCCTGCAGGCCCACTTAGTGAAGGCGACTTCTTTTCACTAAGCTCCATCATCTTGTTGCATTCTCAACATATTGAACAGCAAATGACGTAGGAGGTCAATTGAACAACAATTGATGCGGGAGGTCAATTGAACAACAAATGACGCAGGAGTTCAATTGAACAACAAATGACGCAGTAGATCCAGTAAAGCAACAGGAGTAAGAAGACAAAGAGTAAAATGAAGATTTTATCGAAATCCATCAAAGAAACAAGTCATCAAAGCAAGAGAATAAATTATCGCATATGCCCAAGGCTAAGTGTTATCAAAAGAACAAAGAGAAACAACAATAACAGAGGAGTAAAGAAGAAAACTATTGAAAGAACGGAAGAGTGAAGGGAAGTCACAGGAGCAACAACTATCGGAAGAACGGGGGTAGGAAAGTACAAACTTCCTTGATCGTGGCTGAAGTCCCTCATTCAATCCTAGCTATCGATCTCATAGTCAACCCTTAGATCATGGTCAACTGCGGGGGTTAAGGTCGTTTTTAATCCATGTGCCAATCGAAATCCCACAAACTATCGATTGAGATAAGGCTATGGACCTGACAGGTTTATTAACAATTGCTTAAGATCATATCGCATCTGCTCTATCGGCTGTAGGGGATCAACTATGTTAAAGGTGATGACGTGGCATGTGGGACCTCCATATGGGTAACGTATTTTGGGCATCTATCACAGAGAAGAAGTAACGGTTCACAACTCGTGAACTTGAAGGAACAGAGGAAGCCCGAAGGTCAAGCAAACAAAAGAAGAAGTCGAAAGGTCGAGAAGCCAAAGGTCTGGCAGACGATGAAGGTACAAAAGAAGCCAAAGATTGAATGAGAGAGAGGAAAGCAGAAGGATAGAAGCAAGCGATAGGTCCAGTAGGACAGATGGAAGCCAAAGGTCCAAGAGGACAGAAGGAAGCCAAAGGTCCAGCAAGATAGAAGGAAGTCGAAGGTCCAGCAGGAGAGGAGGAAGCCAAAGGTCCAGCAAGACAGGAGGAAGCTGAAGGACGAAGCAATTATGTTGATTAGGTTAAGCTTTGAAAGGCTGAGACCTATGATGAATTAATCAAGTACATAATGCAACCTGAAGAACAATTTTGTGAAGGGGAAAAATAAAGTTTCATCTGACATCGTTTGAAGGGAGCAGTAACCAGCACCAGCATTGAAGCGTTTGTGAGTCTGGTTCTGGGAAGTAAGAGATCGCGATAGCAAGAACAGTGAGAAGCAGTCACGCTTGAAACAGTTACCACAACAATAAAGAACATAGGCTTGAAAACAAAGAATTGCTTTTGTGCATACATGGAGGCTTAGCGCATATATCTTGTTGGAAAGCTTCAACAAATCTTGGAAACATTATTGGACATCATGATGCTTATTTAAAATCATCATGAGGTACTTTTGCAAACTCTGTTAGGGAAATATGAAGAGTTGTGAAGACTCATTCATATGAAGACATGCTGCCATTGATGTAGCAGTGAAGGTGTAGATAGACAAAATTCAATGAAGAGGATGTTGGGAGCAGAAAATAACTACCAAACATATCTAGACAATATATAGCAGAGGTTTGGAGCCCTTGGGGTTGGTGCCTCAGAATTGGAAGGATTGGTGTCCTTGGAGTTGGTGCTCCTAAACACAAGATTGGTGCCTTGAGAAGATAGGGTTGGAGCCCTAGAGATTGGAGCCTCACAAATGACCAAGTTGGTGCTTGGCAACAGATTGGAGCCTTATATATATTGTACCTGATTTATTGTAAATATTATATTAATAAAATCATTTATTCCTATCGTTCATTTTGTGTTCTAAATATAAATGATTTAACTGAAAAAAATAACAATTGAAAAGAAATATTGATTCACCCCCCCCCCCCCCCCAGTATTTCCAACAAGTTCCTAATTTTAAATAGAATACCAAGAAGTATAAAATAAGATAATTTTGTTCATGTCTAATGAATGACCAAAAAAGTAGATCAATGAAATTAAAAGAGTACAACCAGTGTAATACAACATGGGAGTGCATAAGCAACTCCCATAGGAGTGCATAAGCAAGAAAAGCTCTCAGAACAAATCTATAAGACTAACTCAAAGAAATTACGAGAAAGAGACATAAAATGAATACAACAAAATCTTATCAAAAACATGTAAAGAGCTGCTGGAAATAGAATACGGGGCAGAAAGAGGGGGAGAAGAAGTCTCATCATTCAAGTGACAAGTCCTTAATCATAATGAAGTCTCTAGTAACTAAGATACAAATATAATCTCACGGGATAATGGTTTTTCCATGGTATGTACAAACAGATGAAATCAAAATTCACTAACTACAGACCTCAAGGTAGGAGATAAGTATAGTAAAAGGACATTGAGGGATATATTTGAACTGTTGATTTTTTATAGCTTGGGAGGTACTCCAAGCCCTAGGGTTTGAGATTTGGAGGTTAGAGCACCACAAAAGTCACTTGTGGTCTTGGAACCCAAGGTTGGGGTTTTGTACCCAAAGGAGCGTTGAGAAATCAATTCTAGTAGGATTAGGGTTAGATTTCTATTTCTTGATAATTACTTGTGAATTATGTTGGTTTCTTTTACTTATTTGTTATATTATCTTTCATCAAGCAATTACCAAATTATGTGTGCATGAAGATCACAAAAACACAAGCCACAAGATGTAGGCACTCTGCCAAGGAAAAACCCCTATCTAGGGGAAAACCCATTCAAAAATCTCTTCCTTCATTAGTTTTTCTTGAGACTCTTCTACCTAGACAAAGACCTCCTCCACACGAAGCCAGACTCTCCTTCAATCCAACCTTCAACCTAGCAGCAACAACACTTCTAGCCTATAACTTCGACTTAGCAGCTTCCTACATCAACAACAACTTCAACCTAGAGTAGGAGACTTCGATATCCTAAACCAGCCCACATGAGAGTGAGAGAGAGAGAGAGAGAGGCACCAAAATTTCAATTTTCTTATTCTCCTTCACTTAGACCAAACTTGCACTCCTTTGGGACCCTTCCTTCACCTTTGCACTTCTTCCTAGCTTCCAGCTTCCAAAGATTGATCTATGCTTGAGAGAGGGAGATCCTCAAATGAAGTTGAATTGCCTTACATATATAGCCTTCCTTGAGGCCGACTTGGTGTGGAGGTTACATAATTTATTTGACTCAAAAATTTTTATTTTTACATCATTCGAAAGCCCAAGAAGGGTCTCACAAAATATACAATGACTCTATTGACTCTTTATCAATCCTAGGAGTTCTCAACGGGGAATATGACTAATAAAATGATGACCCAAGCATGAAACCCATGCTTTAGTAAGTCATTGTAACAATAATAAAAATTCTTTTGACAAATACATTTTATGAAGACCAAACCTAGTTACATTTTTCAATACTCCCTTTTAACTAGGGAGGTATTCATAGGAAAGATCTCAAATTATATGACCCATGAAGAGTTTAGGCACCGCAATGCCATGGACTAGATTCCTGACCAAGGCAATCTATCCAAGTGGGACTTGTTAACCACCACTTCATGGGTGATATCCCCAAGAAAATTTTTTCTCCATAATGAACCTCAGGAGGCATCCAACAGCCCCTTGTAGCCTCCTACTAGCTCGTTGTGCCATTTCAGTGTCACCTGAACTAGCCATGTGGTCCCTCACCCTCCAGTGTTGATCGTATGTTTGAAGGTGGCCCTCCCGAATCTAAAGGTATGTCTTGTCATTTGGTAATTGAGTATTGGGTTTACTCATCATGGATACTCTTGGGTATGGATTGATGGGGGGATCTGGAGGAAAGGGTGGGCTTAGTTTGTGCTCTTGTCCCCTTGATCTCTTTTGGATGTTACCCTTGGATCTTAGTCCCATGGGATCTCCTTTATTGACCATTTGGTTCTAGGGTGGTACTACTTGGGAAACCCCGACTTTTGGTGCATGGTCTCACTCCTTTATCCGCATATATTACTCCATTTCCACTCACTGTACCTCATTCATCATTTCTCCCACCTGGGCCCACATTTCCATTCTAGCTCCACATAGGGAAAACCTCCCTATCATTTTGCCCCCATATTGGGTCAGGCTTGAAATGATGCCTCGGAGGTTGAAGTGGCTAAAAGAAAAGAAGAAGGCATAATTGGCCACATTTAATAAGAAATTGTACCACAAAATGAAAAAGATGGTCAAGACAAAATAATTAGCATGTGGGCAAAAGCTAATGCATGAGCTCTACCCCAATCCATGGCCATCACACTGGTTCCACAAGGCCCTAGATGAGCCTCTTTTGTTATTCAGGAACCCATGATTGTTCCAACCCCTGGAGGGCAATGAACCACCCTACCTAAAAGGGGGTAATCACTGTTATATCTTACATATCATGCTCTTGACCTTTAAGCCCTGAGCAATTAATTAAAGAAAAATCATAAAAGGCAAAAGGTATATGAAGAAGGGTAGAAAAAATCAAGGTCGGGGCACTTCATGTACCAAGATTTCTCCCTCCTATACATTACATACCCAAATGTGGCCTTTCCCCTTATCTAGCTACCCTTATGCCCCACTATGTGGCCCAGGACTGCCCCTCCAATTCCCTATTCCATCTCATTTATTTGTCACTTGCCACCCCCATTAGAGGGATGTACCCTGGACATACTATCCCCTTTAAGGGATAAAACCACCTAATAAGGAATTTGGTTAACCGCCTTTGGAGCTTGGAGACACTAGCATATGCCAAATCCCACTACGGAAAGGCATCCCATTATGAAGTACCCACTCTATTATCCATGATTTGTAAGCTCTTTTACCCAATTATTTAATGGTTGGTTGTACTGGAAGCCTAGGGGATGCGTTGGATCTTATGCGGGATTACAGGTGGTTTCCATTTGGGTTTGGTCTCCCTATATGGGATCCTAACCCCCAGAGGTCTACATTGGCACATGTAGCGTGTGCAAAGAGAGCCATTGGTCTCCACAGCAACAGATAGCACTCCATGGATCTTCATGGATGCTCAGAGATTACTAATGATCCACTTTTGGGATGATGGTGATATGCTTGGTACATTATGCCAACACTCTTGGCAAGTGTCGCAGGCCTTGTACAATGTCATGGCAGCATTGATTCCACCACTTGGACCCTTGCAAAGGATCTACAGGCATCTCTGATTCATATGGAGACTCATGGGGTCATTTATGTGCCCTCAGACCCACTTGGAGCACCATAGGTCTACTACTTGGAGAACAAGGGGCCACCCCCTTGTCCATCATATTCCGAGGAATTTATTCCTCAATATGGCACTTCTAGATACTATTATTCCTTTGCAAGGCCTTACAACATGTACATATTATTCAGCCCCTTGTGAATCCTATTTTTACACTTGTGAGCTAGTTTCGTGGGCTTGTCACCAATTGGGGTTTTATTTGCACATTATTATATCATTAGGGGCTAATGTAGGTCCATAGGCTAATTGAAACTCCCTAGGAGGCTATATATTGATGTTAGATACATTCATTTGGATGATCACTTGACTTGGGATCTCTCTAATATAGAGAACTTCGCATTATTCCTTGGAGGATGTTTTTTAGAGATGGATGAATTTTGACATATGGATTTGGGCTATTTATCTTGCCTTGGAGCTTTGTCTTGTAAAGAAAATGTTGGTTGGATATACTCTATAATGTTGTAAATACATTTTGATGTTATTATTCTTGTTGCTACATACTCCCAAAATTAGGGCTAGTTGTTGTGAGATTGAAATGTGCTATTGAGCATGTTTTAACTAATTTAATGTATGGGCCAATGTTATATGAATGAAATGTCCTAGAGATTATTTGTCTCGATAAACTTGCATCGTTTTCTTTAGAAGTATAAATGCTTGAAGGTCACTTTTCTTCTCTTTCTCTCAACATCTGATGAAGCTCACTTTCTGGGCCTCCTTAATCAAGAAACCAAATTCTTACTCATCATCATCCTTGACTCCATATCCCCAAGTGAATTAGGCACTGATCCCTAAAAAGGGTGGTCATCCCTTCACCTTTTTCACCTTTTGTCACTCTTTCCTAGGTCTAGCCCTCAAAGGTCACCTAGGGCATCAATTTCCCAGGAATTGACCAAGGAAAAAATTCGATCTCCTAAAGGCTACTGCACTGGTGGGTCCCCTTCCTCTCATCAAACTTTGAGGCAATTCTAACAGTGGAATCTCCAGGAATCCCAAACCCTAGCTCTAGGATTGAATTTTTCCCAGGCATCCCCAAGGCTAGACCTCTACAGGATCAAGTCAACCTTTTGAAGTAAGCATTCTTGTTTGGTCCTTTCCCTTCACCTTGTCTAGGATAGGAGTATTATTGGTTGCTAAATTCCATACCTGAACCTGGGCTAGGTCCACTTGGCCCCATGTGATCTCACTTCTCAATAAATATTATTTTTCAGGGACCATTTGGGAATCCAAGTTTCCCAAGGATTATAGGGATTGAAAACTTTATTTGTAAGTCTATTCCTTCTCCCTCAACCCTCCAATCCTCACCCCTTACCTTTGAAAGACCAAGTCCCTTGCTTAAAGAGCAAGCAAGTTACATTCTTCACTCCATCCTTAGGAAAGGGTTTCTAGGGTCACCTTCCACCTATTCATTGACATATTCTTTAAAATTGATCCCTACACTATCGAGACTCCTCCCATCGGTGAAAGTCTATAAAGATCATGGAGACTTAATTGTAGTGACAATGGGCTAAGCCTCCACCATTGCCCGTAACCTAGTAGTTTCCCTCTTAGGAAGCCCTTTTAGGTCCCCTACTGGTTTGAGTGGTAACAAGACTAAGATGGACTAAAGCTTTCATCTTTTCTAGGTACTGTAAAGCTTACTTGCTAACCATCAACCCAGGGATCTAGGTGCGTATCTGAGATCAGAGCTCTAAGACCAACACCACCCTCTCTACTTCAGGAACTAGACATCAACTCATAGTGTCAGCCAACTGTCTTCCTAGACAATGTGTCTCACACACAAGGCCTCAAAAAATCTCTTCCAAACTTTTGTTATCATCAAAAAAATCAGCAATATCAACTAAACCAAGCATGCTTCTAAGATACTCAAATTTCTTATTAGGAAGAGACTTTGTTAGTATATCAGCTACCTAATCATTAGTCGAGACATATTATAGCTTCACGATCCTGTCCTGCACCAAGTTCCTAATACAGTGGAACTTATTGTTGATATGCTTCGTCCTAGCATGAAACACGGGATCTCCAGACATCTTGATATAGTTTGATTATCACAATTAATCACAGTAGGATCTAGAGGCTTCTCAAACAAATATGTCAGAAGCTTCCTCAACCATACAGCCTCCTTTCCTACTTCACATGCAGCCACGTACTTTGTTTCAGCACTACTCAAAGCAACAGGATATTTCTTTCTACTCATCCATGAGATCATGGCAGATCCCAAACTAAAGCATCCTTCGGCAGTGCTTCTTCCATCGGTGTCACTGCCACCCCAATCTGAATCTGTGAAGCCAATCAATTTGACTTCCTTGCTATTGTACTTTAGGCAGTGATGTATCGTACCACAAAGATATCTCAATATATGCATGGTAGGTTGTAGAAAATCCTGTAGATTCATAAGCTCATGCAATGTACTAAAGCACAGGACAATAATCTACTTGTACTTTAAACCAACAAAATCTGATAGATTGATGAAAACAATATGAACAAGAAGAAGATAAATCAATGGCACATAACACAAGTTGTATCTAGGGAAAGCCAATGCTCAAAACCTCACTATCTGTATTGCACATATCAGAAGTATGAGTGAAGATACAAAGCTTGTTCTCACTAGAACAATTTCGTACAAGTATGCTCAACTCTCTCAGCTCACAAGCTAGCTCTTGGCAAACATTTTGCCAATTTTGCAACTCTCTAAGCCCCTAATCTCTTGTGTAATTCTTAGGATGAATAACCCGTATTTAAAGGGAATTCATGCTTTCAAAACTGCACAATCCAAACATAGGTCGTTCTCTAATTGCATACATGATTTATACAACTCAATAAATCACACAACTGATAGTACATTGTCCCTGTACTCTAGTCTCAACTGGGTCTTTCTCATCATTGACATGCATGAGTCTCTGATGAGGGAATCCTCAGTTAACTAGAGTGACACTTGTGGATGCACTAGTGCACCAACTGACTGTTAACTCTCTATTAGTTCCACAAACAATTTGGAACTAATTTAATTGAACATAACTCAGTAAAATGAGTGATCTAATTTACAACTCAATTTAAACTCATACTGGACCCCTAAAACTTAAGGAGAACATATACATGACTACAGAAAGACTTCCAACTCGAAATTCCCAAGCTAATTAAGTTAATTAAACTTAATTAGCTATTTACAAGTTGCTATGACAATAGAATTCGATTTTAATTCACAGTTTAAATTCAAGGACAAATTTAAACTGTAATTTCTTATTGCCATTTCTCAACACTCCCTCTCAACAAGAAAGGGATTATCAGCTACCCCGATCCTGTCTCTGTGAAACTCGAATTTAAATCTTAACAATGCCTTTTTCAAAATGTCAGCATCTTGCTCCTTCGTGGGAATGTACTCTAACAACATAATTCACCTCAATACACAATCTCTGAGATGATAATATTGGATATCAATATGCTTGGACTGATCATGAAAAACTGGATTTTCAGAGAGTTTGATACAACTTTGATTATCACAGTAAATAATAGTTGGATCCATCTGCTAACCAAACAAACCAACCAGGATCTTCCTCATCCATATGGCCTCACATGTTGCCTAACTCGTAGCCATGTACTCTGGATCTGCCGAACTAAGTGCAACCGATCTCTGTTTCCTATTGTACCAAGAAATTGTCGCTGACCCAATACTGAAGATCCCTCCTGATGTGTTCTTCTGGTCGGATGGACTCCCTACCCAATCTACATCATTGAATCTTCACTCCCTCTATCTATCTGCATCATAATCCATACTGAGAAGTGCCCCTGAGGTATCTCAACACATGCTTTGCAACCTTCCAATACAGCTTGGTAGGCTTAACCATCGCTTGACTAAGTTGGTGAACTGCATAGCATATATCCAGTCGTGTGTTCACCAAGTACATGAGTGTACCCACAAGTTGCCTGTAAACAGTAGCTTCCACTACTTCCCCTGAAGTAGCATCCTCCTTCCTCCAGTTACTTGCTAGAGGAGTCTCCATGGGTTTGCTGCTCTCTATGTGGAATCTCCTAAGTATCTCGTTGGAATACTTGACCTGAGACACAAACAACTCCCCATCTCCTTGCCATACATCCATGCCAAGAAAGTAATGCATGAGCCCCATGTCCTTCATCTCAAACCCTCTTGCAAGGTCCTCCTTGCAAGATTTGATCAGCTGATCATCACCTATCAGTATGACATCATCAACATAAAGTACAATGATCAATAGCTTACCTTGCACCACTATGTGGTACAGATTCACATCCGCTTCACTCTTCGTGAAGCCCAACCCGGTGAAGTCGCTACCTATCTTAGTGTACCAAGCACGGGGTGCCTTCTTCAGCCCATACAACGCTCTCTTGAGCCAGCACACATGCAACTCACGATCGAAGGTCTCAAAACCTTCAGGTTGCTCTATGTACACCTCTTCTTCAATCATGCCAATAGGAAAGGTTGTCTTTATATCCATCTGATGTATCTTCCAACCCATCTGTGTTGATAGTGCCAATATATATCTGATTGACGAGTACCATGTAACAAGAGAAAAGGCCTCATCATATTCAATCCCCTCTACTTGTGAAAAGCCACGGGCAACAAATCTAGCCTTATGCTTATCCACACTACCATCTGCAGCTTGCTTTACCTTGTAAAGCCAACGGCAGCTCACCACTGACTTGTCCTCCGGTCTAGAGACCACATCCCAAACACTGTTACGAACTATGGAGTCATACTTCTCTACCATGGCGTCAACACAAACTGGCTGTTGCACTACTTCCTTAAAGGAAGATGGCTCTGTCACAACACATTCGCCCATAAGAGCCATGTATCCAGTGTACCTCTCAAGTGACCTCCTCTGCCTGCAGTTGAGAAGTGGGTGCTTTCACATTCTCCCGTGCATCATCCAACAATCTGTCAACCTCTCTGGTGTGCTTTCTTCCCTCTCTGGAAGACTCTTCCTGAGTGGATGTCTCCACTCCTAGATCCTCTGCATGTGGTTGTTCCACATCAATCTAAGGCTCCTCAACCTTAGGAGCTAAAAGCTCCTCATGCATGTAGCTCAAGCTCCCTCTCAAGGGAAACTCACATGGCCTTCTCCTCATCTAAGTTAACATCCCTGCGAACTATTGTCATCGTGTTGGTCAGAAAATACACCCGATAGTTGTGAGGTGTATTAATGTACCCCAAAAATATCCCTAGCTTTGTTGTCGCCTCAAGCTTTTTTCATGCATATTTGGTCACATGAAAATATACCGATGACCCAAAAATCTTTAAGTGACCAACATCTAGCCTCTTACTGGAATAAGCCTCCTCTAGTGCCTTCATCTCAAGTATCTAATGTGGGCTATGGTTCTGAACATAAACCGTTGTGTTGCATGCCTCAATACACAAGTGTAGTGGTAGGCCCTGATCATGCAACATTGCCCTTGTTGCCCCTACTATGCTTAAGTTCTTCCTCTAGGCCACCCCATTCTGCTGAGGGTTATGGGGGGTCGTTAGCTCCCGTTTAATCCCTTCCGCTGCACAAAAGTTCTTAAGCTTGTTTGAGACATACTCACCACCATTATCACTCTGTCGAACTTTAACCTTCTTTCCCAACTCTTTCTCCACTAATGCTTTAAACTCACAAAACTTTGTAAAAGTTTGATCATTTTTCTGCATGAAAAATATCCAACATTTACAAGAATAGTCATCAACAAATATAACATAATACCTATGTTTGGTCGTGGTTGTTGTCGAGACGGGTCCACACACATCTGAATGGACTCGCTCTAGAATAGCCTCTGCTCGACTGTCTTTGTCATGAAAGGAAGATTTGGTGTATTTTCCAAAAGTACACCCCTTGCATGTATCAACATGCTCAAGTGTACCTTTGGGAAGACTGGTAGAGATCTGTTGCAACATCTTCAAAGCCCCATGATGCAAGTGGCCCAATCACTTGTGCCACAACTCGCCAACATCTCGGCTCTACACCCTTTCTGCTTTTGTGCTCAAAGCAGCACAGTCCTTTACCTCCAGCTTATACAAATCCTTCACCCGAATCCCTATCTTCTTTACTTGACCCATGGCTATGTGTCGAAGGAATGCCTTTCCTTTCAAGAATATCACATCATAGCCTCTATTCTCAAGCATGGCAACGGATACCAATTTCTTCTTCAGCCCAGTCACATACATAACATTCTTCAAGGTGAGTGGAGCCCCATTCTCCCTCTAAAAAGTAATCGCGCCCAATCTAGTAACACTATACTTCCCATCGTCACCCATCTCGATATGCATTTGGAGATGTTTCTCCTCTAGGTCACTGAATAACTTTTTTTCGCCAGTCATGTGGAATGAAACTCCACTATCTAAGTACCATACACTTCCCATCATTGATGACACCATGCAGGAAATGAGGGAAAAGTCCAATTCGAATTGAGAGGCCAACGCCTCACCCACTGCTCCTTCTAAGGACTTGTTCTTGGACTTCTTGAGTGGAAAATTTGTAGCAAAATGGCCCAGCTCATGACAATCAAAGCACTTAACTATCGTCATGTCTTTCTTCTTACCTCCATGATAAGAATTCAATTGGGAATTGGAAGCTTTACCTTTCCCCTTCTTCGCCTTAATCATTAAGGTGTGGTTCTCTTCATCATCAGTCTTTGATGACGAGCCATCCCTGGTATTCCTCCTGATCTCCTCATGCATCAAATCCGACCACAGTCGTTCCCAATCTGGCGACTTCTCCCAACCATTGACAGAGTCCTAATAATTATGCCAACTCTTTGGGAGTCCTAGAAGAGCAAGACTCACCATATCATCCTCGAAAACCGTGATTCCAACACTTCCAAGTTCATCACGACATTGAGTGAACTTGGTCAAGTATTTTGGAATCGTCTCGCTTTTATCCATTTTGATTTTTCGAAGTTTGTCCTTCAGCACCAATTTCCTTTGGTCACTATTTTTTCGATACAAGTCCGTCAATGTTTTCCACATAGAATATGAAGTTTCCTTGCCATGGATACTCGAGACAATGTGGTCTCGAACTCCCTTGAGGATTATCTGCCTAGCCTTCACCACACACTTCTTCCATTCGGCCAAATTCTGTGCATCTGATGCTGTTGGCTTAGGAAATTCTTGATCAATGAATTCCTTCAAGCCATTATCCTATAGCACAGCCTCCATTCTATCCCTCTAGGCTATAAAATTCGAGCTACCTTCCAAGGCATACTCGAGCCGCAAACTGTAGAATGCCATCTGCCAATCCTGAAGTATGTATTGCAAATTTAAATTTCACCAGTAACCCAAAACTCAAAACTTCGAAATCTCCTCTAGTATATTGTTCTCAGCTCCGATACCATGTAGAAAATCTTGTAGATTCACAAGTTCATGCAATGTACTAAAGCACAAGACAAAAATCTACTTCTACTTTCAACCAGCAGAAGCCAATAGATCGTTGAAAACAATATGAACAAGAAAAAAATTAATCAATGGCACATAACACAAGATGTATCTAGGGAAAGCCACTACTCAAAACCCCACTATCTATATTGCATATATCAGAAATATGAGTGAAGATACAAAGCTTTTTCTCACTAGAACAATTCCGTACAAGTAGGCTCCACTCTCTCAACTCACAAGCTAGCTCTTGGCCAACACTTAGCCAATTCTATAGCTCTCCAAGCCCCTAATCTCTTGCATAATTCCTAGATAAATATCTTGTATTTAAGGGGAATCCATGCTTCCAAAACTGTGAAATCCAAACATAGGTCCTTCTTTGATTGCATGCATGATCTATACAACTCAGTAAATCACACAACTGATTGTACATTGTCCTTGCACTTTAGTCTCAACTGGGTCTTTCTCATAATAAACATGCATGAGTTTCTGATGAGGGAATCTTTAGTTAACTAGAGTGACACTTGTGGATGCACTCGTGCACCAACTGATTGTTAACTCTCTATTAATTCCACAAACAAATTGGAACTAATTTAACTGAACATAACTTAGTAAACTAAGTGATCTAATTTACAACTCAATTTAAACTCATACTAGACCCCTAAAACTTAGGAGAACATATACATGACTACAAAAAGACTTCCAACTCGAAATTCCTAAGCTAATTAAGTTAATTAAACTTAATTAACTATTTACAAGTTGCTATGAGAATAGAATTCAATTTTAATTCAAAGTTTAAATTCAAATACAAATTTAAACTGGAATTTCTTGTTGCCATTTCTCAACACAGCTATTCAGTGATCATGACGAGGTTCCAACTGAAACTGATTGAGCATGTTCATAGCAAAGCATATACCCGGCCTAGTATTTACCAGATACATTCGAGAACCTACCAACTGACGGTAGGAGGTAGGATCTGTTAGCTCTCCAAGAAACTCTCTTAGGTTGAAGCTCAGAGATGCCTGATAACATATAATCTTCAATATTGTTCTAGGAACTATTGGAATGGATGATGGTTTGGTTCAAGCCAGATAACCACTTCAACTTTGTTTTCACTCCAAACATGCATGAACACCCTCAGCCTACAAGGCTTTAGACCACTAACACTCAATAATTTGCATACTAAGTGAGTAAATGAAGAATACTAACCACACCAGCAGATGCATACACAATGTATGAAGGCCAGTTGCATCCAGTGAATGAAACTTGTAAATCTAATCTATCTAAGCGGAGATAAGATGACAGTCATCTAACGTTAGATACAGAAGAAACATAGATGACCTATTCAACAACAGATCCAATTCACCAATGCAGAGATAAGATGACAGTTATCTAACATTAGACCTAGGAGAAAGCGTGAACAAACCAATCCAGGTGCAAGTTTAGAAAAAGAAGGGAAATGGACATTGAGCATGTAGTAGAAAAAGAAGCTTGTATTACTGAAAATGAAGATGAGATGTTGCAAGGAACAGAATATCTACAGTCTCCAGAAGTTGAATCGCACAACAACAACCAACCCTGATTACATATTGCTTTCGGCTATTTATAGCTTACTTTTACAATGATACTTAGTTGTTTAGGGTTGGAGATGTCTTAATCAACCACCTACTAGCATTAACTGTCTAATTGTGTTCCAGGATGCAATTTCCTTTCCATCATGAAAACATTAATCAATTATGGTACTATGTTATCATGCTAGGTAGTTGGCTTGATTATGGTAGTGGAGCTCCATGATTTCTTAATTCTGTTTGCTAAATCGTGTTGTGTCCTTTTTCCTTCGGCTACGCCTTTTCGTTAATTCAGTTCAGTGGTCTGACTGTCATCAGACTGATAGATTCGGTCACCTTCTTCTTCGGATAACAGATAGGGAGTGGAGTATGGAGTGCATGGGTGGATGGACGTGTTGAATCAGACTACCAAAGAGGTGACAGAGCGTTGGAGGAAGATTAGGGACAATCGTGAACGAGGGCCATCAAATCGGGGGGAAATATACGGTGGAGATCGTGCGCGGAAGGTTTGAGGTCATGGTGGGAGCGGAACATATCCAGGCCGCTAGACCTTAGGTGAGCAGATCGGACAGTTATCGGGTAGAGGAGATGTGCAAATGATAACAATCGGGGGGTGGTTTGGCTAGGGCGGTTGTGGTTTTTATCGAAAGGACATCGAGCAGAGAGTGGTAAATGTTAGAACTCGCCTAATTTCATTCAATCGATGACACGTAGCAGTGGAGGAGAGAGAAAAACCGCTCTCATCGGGCGGGTACTCTTTGTGCTAGTTGCCCGTGCGATATGAGAAAGGACCATTAGATCTGGCGAGGATGATCTAATGGCGAAGAATGATTAGACATGTTGCGTTGATCGGGTGAGATGTGGGCCATTGGATTGGCAGGGTAGATCGATGGCAGAGAACACGTGGGTGCGGGGTATCCACGGGAAATGTGCAGATGGCGCATATGGTGAAAAGATGAGGTTTTGCGAGGTTTTATGGGTTAATTTGCTTTAGGATAAGGTGAAAGAGGGTTTTTTCAGGATATAAAGGTTAGGTTAGGAAACGAGAGGAGTGAAGTGTGAGCGGAGTAAGTGAGGAAGTGGAATAATGGTCTGTGTGGGACCCTCCTTAAGGATAGCAAAGCAGAACGGGTCCTTCCTTCAACCTTCAAAAATTGCAGCACTGCATCTTAGGGCTACCACTAGCTCCTTCTAGGGATGAAAACCTTTGTGTGAGGTTTCAAGAACTGTAGACGACTGCCTTTCCAGTAAACAACAAGATTAAATCTACTACATAGTGTTCCATTGGGCATGGAGTCTAACTAGTATGAAATAAATCTGAAAAACATATTTACAATACCAAGGCTTTAAAAGCCTTAAACGAAATAATGTTTCAAAAACTGTCCATTGTTATCGCGAAAACTAGTGCCCATTCAGAGCTGCTAGTCCCACTAAGACGGGTAGCTATTTTAGAAACAAACAAACTAAGGTTACTTGTGTTTTCCTTTATGAGAGATAGATGAGAGAGAAGCAGAGAGTACCAACCTCAATCTTTCGGTTGGCTCCTTGCTTGTTTCCTCCCTCCTTTGATAGAGCTTCACCACTCCTTCCTTACTTGTCCCGCTTCAAAGAACACCTATAGAGTCAAAGCAACATAATACCATCAAATCATAGATATCTATAACCAGAAACAATATAGGATCAGATATATATTAACCATACAAATGCATATATCAATACAAGATTCAGAAATATACAAGAATATGGAGGAAAACTCAAATAGTTTTATTGATAGAAGTAGTAGAAGAGAGGATTAAAACCCATTGGTCTGACCCAGCGCCATCCTCCCAGCATGAAATCTCTCTTCACCTCATGAAAAGCTAGATCACCCAACACTATGATGCTTCACAGAGAAACCAACAACACTTCCTTACAAAATACTAAATTCCAGCCTTTGGATCTCTAGGATGAGGGATCCATATATAGATATTTGCAGGTGGGTGAGTCAGCTTTTGGGATTTTGATTAATGTCATTTCTATGATAGTTCTTGGTTCCACTTGGATATTTCATGATCTCTTACTCATCCTTGGGCGAATTCAGAGAGGCAAGTGTCAAATGGGCAGTTTCTAGAAGATTCTCTGGGTTTCCACCTAGCCAACTGCCTCTTCCATTTGTTTGCTCTCGCTCATCGCACCCTATAGAAGGGCTTTTCAGTATGCATCACACTTTTTACATGTAGCAGGTGAGATGCATCTCACCCTTAGCACTGAGCAGTCTGTATGGTCCATTTTTGACCAGTTTTGAGTAGTTTTCAAGGAGAACTTCTAGGAGATGATGTAATCAGCTGACCTTGTTCCTTTAGGGTATGAAACAACACTTTTAGGGGCTTAGAATCCCTTGTTTTATGGACATAAGAAATTGGGGTTGCAGTGCCCAAATATGTCTATAACAGTTGCCCCCTAAAACATGAGGTCGTAAATCTTCTGATGTCGGGTGAAATTCTTTATCATGAGGATCCGAGGTTTTTCGAACTAGGAGGTGACCTGTAATAAGATACAATACAATACATTATCTTCATAATACTTTCATGATCTAGCTGAGGCGGGAATTCCCATGCTTAGCTTTATAAATTCATTTTCATGTACATATGACAAACAACCGTCTGCATGACAGACTGATGATTCTGGTAGAGCCATCATCCTTTGGCTTAGATGATTATTTGTGAAGCTATACTGTACATTTGATGTCTTTATTTTCCTGAATATATCACAGCCTAGATGGATGAAACTAGATCTGGGGTCTTCAAACTCATTCAATCTTCGCTTGATGTACAAGTTGATCCATGTGAAAAGATGTTCTGATGTCGAACATGGAAAGACATCGCCTAATTACCATCCAATGATGTAAGTTGTTAACAGACGAGAGAGGAATCACCGATAATGATAATGATTCTCAAGGTACCGCAGTACAATTCACATGGTGCGAGTACATGAGTCGATGTCAAACACCACGCAAAATCTTCCGGTCGAAGGCCATTGATGTAAACCTGTCGCCGGAAGTGAGAAACTTGCCACTGAAGCATGCAAGTTTCAAAGTACTGAAAGGGTTGTTCCTAGTCAACTTTTTGGATAATGAGTTGATGTCGACAAGAAGTGACCCATTGTAGGAGGGCCTTAATGAAACCCACGTCTATGACACGGAGTAGAGCAAATTATTTTGTGGAGGTGAAAACAATCTGATGATACAAGATTCAGGGTGGTGGTCATGAAAGAATGAAGCATGAAGGTATTGCAGCGGATGAGATGTTAGCTGGGTTGGTGAATTCTCTGAGCGACTTCTCTTGAACATATCGGCGACACTGAAATGGATTGGTAGCGTTAACCCCAAAAATGGATGGTACGGAGAACCAATGGTGATATGTCCGGTGAACGGAATAACCCAACCCGACTCAATCATGCTGATGGAGTGAAAATGTCATGTTCAAGAGTGACCTGCTACCAATAAAGTTTCTTTAAGTTTTCTTCCCAATTTTTCCCCAGTCATTTCTGACTAGTACCTCTTTATTTTTGTCAAGCTTGAGGAGGATAACATATGCTTGTTCTATAATTCGCCCTTTGGGCAAGCCTGTCGCTATGTTTTAACGAGCCTAGCGACAATGAAACCCGTTCTTGTCTGCATGGACAAGTTTGTCGCTATTTTTTTAACGAGTTCAACGACAAAGATAACTCTGTCTTTTTCAATTTTAGAGAGTCTAAAAAGAGATGGAAAGGCAACTCCAGTAGTCCTTTTTCGTAATATAATCCATTAAGTTTGAAAAAGTGTAAAATAATACGAAAGGGATGACTTTCAATAGTTTTAACGAGCTGAACAAGACAAACGCTCGATCTTTTTGTGTAATGATCCCTCAGGTCCAAAAAGATTAAAATATAGAGGAGGGATGGCACTTCTGATCGTTTTAACGAGCTAGAGAGGCCAATTGCTCGGCAATCTTTTCATATTTTACGAGTCAGATGAAAAGAGCTTAAAGGAGACTTGTTTTTTGAGGAACGAGTGATATTTTCGGGTAGCAGCTGGTTCCAGGTAAGATTTAGAACTTGTCAATCACGAAAGTGTAAAGAAAGTGGCTAACAGAATCACTCTTCGCAGTTGTTCCTCAAAAGGGTAAACAATCAAGTGGAGGTAGATGATCGGCTAAAAAGTGGAGGTGATGGTAAGAACACAAGGCTCAAAAGCTGATAGTAATGCGATCACAAAGGTTATTTACCGGAAGTGGGTTCATTTTTTAATGAGCTTAAACTCTGAGGGAACATATGCTCATAACTAGGTTTATTTTTAACGAGCTTGAACTTTGCGAAAACATTGCTCGTAACTGGGTTTATTTTTTAACAAACTTGAACTTTGCGGAAACATTGCTTGTGCCAGTTGTATAATAAGGATGTCTCATCGATAGGTTCATTTTTTGGGGAGCTTGCCCCATTCGAAACTTTGCTCCGAAGCCTTTTGTTATGCAAGTTAGGAACGACCAACCTACGAGTTTAAAGGGTTAAGAGCCTACAAACTAAGAAAATAAATGGTCGATTTTCACTTGTACTATGATAATAATAAAAAATAATAATAATAATAATAATTAATTAATTAATAAAATAATAATAATAATAATAAATAAATAATTATTAATCAGTTAGTCAATTGGAATCCGACAATAAAAGAAGACATCAAATATTTTTCAATTAACTATTAATAGCTCCATGATTTCATGCTCTCTCTTCTCAAAATACAAATCACATTGCCTTGACGATGGACTCACCAAACTAGTCTGAAACGTTGGTTTCAAAATTTGTTCACAGGTTTTTCCACAAGCATAAAAAATTCTACTAACCTGTATGGACTCTCTCTTTAACACCATTAAGTCCCACCATGGAAGGGACATAATGAACAATGCCCTAAATTTTGAGAAGATGAGAATCTCCAAAGCTAGAAACCTATCAAATCTCATATTTCTAAAACAATGTAGAGATGAAAACCTAACTCCAAATTTCGCTAAATGTAGCCATCCCCTTAAACGTGGCCAGAACATTTATGTCTTCAATAAACTTAGTAAAACCCTCATCAAACATGAAATCAAATTCGCCATATTTCAATTAATTAAATTATTTGAAAAACTTTTGGGCTTGCATCTTCAGCTATCATCAACTCTTCGCTTTGATCTTTGGCAGAACTTAGATGCCTTCACCTTCGCCAAAGCTGAAAGAATTCTTGATTACACTCTCGCAAAAAAAACCAAAAAGCTTAAAACCCTAAGAAACTCTAATTTCAACAATAATGCAGAAGATACACTCATAAATCTTTCCAAGACTCAGATGCATCATAAACCCAAGTGTATGCAGAAAGAAAGCAATGAGCACGGCCCTCAGCATAATGTTGCTCAATAGGACAATGGTATGTGTTGCACTCTCTATATAAACATGCAGAAAGTTGGCAATGAATACGTAGATGATACTACTCACGACATAACAGCGCAGGTTGAAAACAACATCACAACGCAGAAAATAGATACTGCTCAACATTATAATTTTAAAAGCAAACAAAAGAAATGCCACAGTTATTATGGATGGGACAAATTATGATAATAAGATGGAAGAACACCTTAACAAAAGTGGCTGCTATAGAGTTCTTAACAAGGACCCTAGCAACAAAATCCTTCGCCAGGTTAGTAACAAAATAAAAAACTCCTCTCTTGATTCTATTATTAAGAACAGGTTAATACCTAATAACGCCATCATCCCTAGAATATACGGTGTGCCCAAAATCCATAAATCCGGAGCCCCATTGAGACCCATAGTAAATACCATAGGTTCACCTACTTACTGGTTAGCAAAATACCTTACTAACAAACTTAGACCTTTATCTGGTAACACTCCCTCTTACATCAAAGATTCCGCTTCTTTCATAGAATGGATTAAAAACCTAGAAATTTGTAACAATGACCTCCTGGTTAGCTTTGACGTAGTGTCTCTCTACACTATGATTCCAATAGATGAAGCCATAGAAGTATTAAAGAAAATCACAGACCTTGAAACAGTGGAACTAGTAGGCATTTGCCTTAAATCTTCATACCTTAGTTTCAAAGGAAAAATCTATGAGCAAACTCATGGTGTTGCCATGGGCTCTCCTTTATCACCATTGATTGCCAACTTATACATGGAACATTTTGAATAAATGGCCCTTAAATCTTTCCCCTTTACCCCTGATGTATGGAAAAGATATGTAGATGACATTTTCGCTAAATGGAGACATGGTTTAGATAAATTTAATGAATTTTTATCACACATAAACAACCTCTCTAAACACATAAAATTCACTATTGAAATTGAAAAAGACAACCAACTCCCCTTCCTTGATGTCCTCCTTACCAAGGAAAATGGCAAACTAAGCCACCAAGTCTTCAGGAAACAAACTCACACTGACAAATATCTTCATTCAAATTCCCACCACCATCTGAAGCAAAAAGTCGGTGTCATGAAAACCCTAGCTACCAGAGCTTCTAGAATCTCTGACCCTGAACATCTAGAGGAAGAACTTAACCATCTCTACAAGGTCTTCATAAACCATGGCTATCAAAAAAACATTATCCATAAAATAATTAAGGAATCCACAACCAATACCCAAAAAAGGAAAACGCCTGAAAACCCTAGAATCTCCTTACCCTATATAAAAGGTACCATAGACAAAATTGCCAGAATTCTCTCCAAGCATAACATCATGGTTACCTTCACACCCCCTAACACCATCAAAAACATGTTTGAATCTGCGAAGGACGTAATAGACCCGAAAAATCACAAAGGAGTATACTCGGTTCCCTGCTCATGTGGAAAAGTATATATAGGTGAAACAGGGAGATCCTTTGGCATAAGGTTAAAAGAACACATTAATGATATTACAAAAAACAGATCGGAAAAATTAGGTCTGGCAGAACATGTATGTTCTTCCTCACACTATATTTGTATGGAACAAGCAAAATTAATTCACAAGGAAGACCATTATTTAAAAAGAAGGGTGAAAGAAGCAATTGAAATTGAAAAATCCTCCAACAACATGAATAGAGATGATGGACTAAAATTAAGTAGTACCTGGAAGCCCTTATTAAATAAAATAAAAAAGCAAACATACAAACATTCAT